>JAQGAV010001285.1:0-22017 GCA_034691345.1 Phasmarhabditis papillosa
GGCCGGCCTGTTTCGGCCTGTGACGTCACATTTTCTACCAAAACCTGCATCAAACACTATGAAACATTTACTTCTGCTCTATTTTGAGATGACGGTTGAGTCAAAAAGACCCAAGCAGGCCGGAGCAGGCCGGCCTGCCCCAGGCCAGGCCAGGCCAGGCCCAATTTTTAAAAGTCGCAAGCCGGCCTAGGCCGGCCTGGGCCGGCCTATACGCAGCCCTGATCATATGGAACCATCGGACTGCGGTCATTTGGCTCCCGTTTGTATTAGAGCGCGTTCAGCGTCAAAGTGAAACTATAGAAATGGGCGTGATAGCGCCGCTTAGGCACCCAGAAGCCTAGTGGCTGATTCAGGCTTAGTATACTATTTATTAGAAAACGAAAATATATCTAAAAGTAGTATTTCCTCCAGAATTTAAAGTTAGAAATAGGGTCAATATGTATAGTCTCGCCCTAATGCTAACTTTTGGGAGGCAAATGTCACGAATTCGGAACCATCAGCTTTCTTTCAAAATTGGACTCATTAACAAACATAATTATGATTGAAGGACAATAATGTTTTTGCATGGTTAATATTCATTTTTTCACATAGCAAATGTCATTTACACGATGTTTTATACGTTCCTAAGTGGTAATATTTATAAATATGTTTCTAGATGAAGATTTCAAAAAGGAAGAACAATGCTGATTGTGAGACAAATAAACCGATAGAAAAAGATTTAGACGGTAATTTGCATGTTTATTTGTAATTCATTGATTTACTCTAGATGCTACCACTCGGAAGAATAAAAGAAAGCCGTGGACAGCAGCAGATGTATGTGTTACATTGTATTTATTGATTATCAATTTTCACCTTTCCAGTTGACTCCAAAACGACGGAAAACATTTTCTCCAGAACAAAGTGAGGGTACCAGCAGCTCGGATTCCGATGGAGATGAAACTAGTGACGGCTCGGAATTAGCATTTTCTGCCGAAGAAAGCGAGAGTAGTAGAGACTCGGATTCAACTTACCTAGGTTGTATCATATGGTTTTAGCTGTTTCGTAACCAATACCTTACCAAATGGTATATGCCTCTTTGGAAAAAAAAAACTATTTCCAGAACAGGTCTATAACTTGTGATAAGTAAGGTCGTTTTCGAAACTTCGGTGGAATACCCAGTTGTAATAAAGGGAGGACCCCTGATTTTTGGTTGTCGATTCCGAGGTGGTCCCCCGTAAATCAAGGAATTTTTTTAGTAAAAGAGGCTCATAAAAACCAAAATAGCTAGTCCACCACCGGAAAACCTCAAAACAGACCCCTAATTTCTACGTTGAAATTTATCAGGGAGGACCTACTACTTTAGAGCACTAAAAATTGCTCGACCTGAACTATTCTACCTGTGTGTGCGAATTCTATTTAGAAGTCTAATATATTTAGCAAAATCGGTGATAAAACGGACTTTTTATTAATTTCCGGTCTGGCTGATTTCAAACGATATGGGTTTAGGCGAACGGCGTTACGACTGTTTACATTGCGGTAAGCGATTTACGACTTCCACGCTTTTGGGTTCGCACATCACGAATAATCATTCAAGTAAGTATTAACATTTTTATTCACTTTTTCTTTAGAAGAAAAACCGTGGAAATACAATCTCTGTCCCAAAAAATTTGGTCGTTGGAACATGATACATCGGCATCTTAAAAGAGCTCACAGTAGTTCTGTTGAAGTACATTGTACAGTAGCTTATTGTTTAATAAGCATATAAATATTGAAAAATCTACCTCAGTTCCGTAAATGCCTTTGTTTTTCTAGAAGCTCAACCTGAGATTGAGTCATATGCCGAGATCGAATCGAAAGTTAAGAACAGAAGCTTACGGGACGAGAAGAAAAAGCATGATGTTTTTGTTCGCAACAAAGTCACAGAGTTCAATGGTAGGTCAATATATTAGAATCTTATGCAGCCATTAATCTATAGCCGGGCTCGCATAAATATAGTTGTCAATTCACACATTTCGAAATATAACCCGTGATTTTAGAGCAAAGGCCTTATGAATGTCTACACTGTGGGAAGAACTTCTCGACTTCCAGTAATTTGAATCAGTACATTATCCGTATACATAAAAGTTAGTATTTCGACAAAATTGTTAATTGCTGCTTGTTCAGAGGAAAATCCGTGGGAATGTGACGTCTATCCGAAAAAGTTTCCCTACTGGTCCATGTTACATCAGCACCTTAAAACGACTCATGAAGGTTAGTAACATTGTTGCTGGACAGTTGTTCATTCTTGAAAAACATCAATATTGGGGGGAGCTGGCTGTTGCAAGTTATGTGAAGGCTTGTAGTTACTTTTTTATTATAGTATACCAATCTAACAAAGAGTCATATGTAAAGAGTGGAACGAAAGTGGAACGAAGAAGCTTTCGGAGCGAGTACAAAAAACATGATGTTATTATGAAGAATATTCGTAACTCAGCCACAAATCTTGATGGTAGGTAGACAGATGTTTCTCTCTGTTACGATCGATGTTGCTCGCAACAAAGTCACAGAGCTGGATGGTAGGTCAATATATTCGAATTTTATGCAGCCATTAATCTATAACCGGGCTCGTACAAATATAGTTGTCGATTCACACATTTTGAAATATAACCCTTGTTTTAGAGAAAAGAACTTATGAATGCCTACACTGTGGGAAGATATTCTCGACTTGTAGTAATGTGAAGCAGCACATTTCATGTTGTCATAAAAGTAAGTATTTCCACAAATGTTGTATTTGCTTGCTGTTCGTTTAGGTGAAAAGCCCTGGGAATGTGACATCTGTCCGACAAAATATGGGCAATGGAGCTGGTTACAGCGGCACCTTAAAAGAACTCATGGAGGTGAGTAACATTGTTGCTGGACAGTGATTCACTCTTGAAAAGACATATCAATGCTGGGGAAGCTGGCTGTCGGAAGTGATGTGAAGGCTAGTAGTTACTTTTTTATTATAGTATACCAATCTACCAAAGAGTCATATGTCAAGAGTGGAACGAAAGTTAAAAGAAGAAAGAAACCTGCGGAGCGAGTACAAGATACAATAAGATACAAGATAAGAGTACAAGAAATTATTATGAAGGATATTTCTAACTCAGCCACAAATCTTGATGGTAAGTAGACTGGTCTTTTAGACAGGTGAATATCTCTAGTTCAGTGCCATCTCCTCAAAACCTGGCAAAAGATGTTGTTGCCGAAGGCTTGGTTTGATAATTAACACTATTCAACTATTATTTTTTTTAGGAAGATTATTTGCATAATGAATCGGTATCAACTGCAATACCAGAGGAAGCAAATGTAAATATTGTGCTTGATATGAGCCAGAATGCAACCTTATGTAAGTAGCAAAGTTCTCAATGTTTCTTAAGTTTGATATACTTATTCAGGAATCTGGTGAATTGACTGTTGGCGACAATGGTAGCTCCGTACGCTCATCGAATAGAGTGAGCTAGAAAGTTTATCTAATGTCTATCAATTGTCTTCTTTCCAGTTGACTCGAAAACGCCAGAAAACATTTTATCCACAACGAAACGAGTGTAGCGACATCTCGGATTCGGACGGAGACTAAAGTAGTGGAGGCTCGGATTCAACTTACCAAGGTTATTGATCATAGCAGAATATAACACAACATCATTAATTTCTTTTAGAAGTGACTATTTCGAAAAGCAAACGGAGCGCGACAAATAAGGAAGATGAATCACTTAGAGAAACTTCGAATGGTAGCCTAAGAGTAGTTTATGTTAATATATACAAGTTCAGCCAAAAAGAAATTCCGAAGAGATATAGTGAAGAGCTCAAATATTCCCTCCAACGTCAAGCCTGTTATGATCGATGTTGCTCGCAGCAAAGTCACAGAGGTGGATGGTAGGCTAATTACTTTTAATGTTGAATTGCTGCAAATTCAGGGTTTACTCTTCAAAATAGGGGTGAGGATGATCATATGGCTCAATTGGTTGTAGATTTGGTATAAGTGTTAAAATTATGTTTAGTCATATAGGGTTTATTAGGATGTCGACTTGTCTGTTGCACAGCCATCTACTGCAATACCGGATGATGCAAATATAAATGTTGTGTATGATATAGGACAGAGTGCAGCCGATGAGGTAAATTATATCAAATATGTTATATACCGCAGCAAAAAGGAAATGGCCTGCTTAATAATATTATTTGAGCTATATTACTATTTAGGAACCCGATGACCCAGCTACTGGCGAGAAAAATAATCAGCCTGTGAGCGGATCCAAGACGCTGTTCAATTCTTCACAAAGCATCACTTGTGATACTGATGGTGGTTTGTTCATATATTATGTACTTTAATGCATTTCTTTCAGATTTAATCGATGGAGACAGTAGATTTGTGGGAATTGTCAACGATGAACACATATCTAAAGACAGTCAGTTGACTACATTAAACTTAACTTAATTGCTATTTAGATTCAATGTCAACGTTGGACTCTAGGGCTGATGAAGCTTATGATGCTTGTTCTACAGAAATGGATACTTTCAAGCAAGTAGGTAAATATTGTGTATCCGGCCAGTTTCCATTTTGCATATGCCTGCTGGGTTTTTAAATATTTTATGTTTTATTATTGAGCTGTTCGCAAGTTATATATTTTTAGGATGCTTCTCTTCGTTCATTTGATAATTCAGTTGCTGCACCAGAATTCTGTCTTGATGTTAATGTAGGTTTTTCTTTTTAAATTGAAACAAGATTTCAATATTAAGATTCGTTCTCGCGACATCAAATATATTGAGGGAACTTCGCAATACATCATCGAGACATTTGCCAAGAAAAACATGGATACGTTGTACGTAGTGTGGCATGAGGTTTATATTTTAGTTATGAATATTATAATATTTAAATTAAGATGTTCAATCTCGACATAGTTCGTTCAGTGGCTGCCAATTGGAAAAACACAATATTATTTGTCAAGAACTTCGCTGAGTCGCAGTGTGACCTCTTCACCAGATTGAAATTCGGTTCTGTGCGACATCACAAGGTGTACATTGGTAATGAGCTGCCTCAAGAGATTCACTGCTTTACATTCGGAAAAGAATTCCTGAAGTCAAACGAAACTAATGGCTATTTGTTTCCGGATTTCGAGAAGTTGGAAATCGAACTTATGTCCCGAGTCGTATGTGACAGATTACACCATATTATAGACCAAGGTCAGTTAGTTATTGGCTTTTAAATCTTATTTAATTTTAACAGATTGGAGCAACCTTCTTATCAAGGAATTGAAGAAGGATATCATTGTTTCTACATTCTCTAGTCAATGTCTCTAATAATATTCATTCATAATGTTTTCATGAAAGATTTTATTGTTATGTTTGCATTTTTACTTGTTAGTACTGTTAATAAATATTGAACGTTTTAGAAAGCTTTACTTTATTCTGGACCCATATGCATAAAAACCTTATACATGACAACAATATTTAGAACATATTTTATATTCAATGATCGTAGGTTTTTTAATCGGTATTCGGGTCTATTCGAATCGCATATGACAGGAGAGGCAAAGTGGCTATTTTTTTCCTTTTCATTCCTTCCTCTTTATCAAAGGTATCAAAAGATTCAATCATAACAATATTTTTCAAATCATTAATTCACTAGAAACGCAATGTGGCCGAAAATTTGAATGAGGTGCGGCAGCAGTTGGTCTGATTGTCGCGCGTGCTAACGTAAACGCAGGGTATATACCATGCTAACAAGCCTTGCTGGTGGATATTTCTATTTTTTTTAAAATGCAAATATAATTGTAGCACCCGTCTAAATCAGTTGACTATCTTTGGAATTGGAACAAAATTGTTCAGCTTATTTATATCCGATAAACGAAAAAGTAGGCGGAGTTAGGCAAAATCTAAGATCGCACAGAACTTTTCTTAGAAACTTTTCATATATAAGTCAGCAAATTCGACTATGTATAATCCGTTTTGTAACTCATTCAATAAATTATGTCGCCCTCTTTTATCCAAACCGGCATTTCTCTGCCTTTTCTCTTACATATTCCAACATTCTCACCAAACTGAATTACATTATCCCTATCTCTTAGTTCCCTAAGATATCCATAAATCATAGAGTTATATTCTCCATAGTGGTTTCTCTTAACTTATTGAGATATCCATAAATCCCGTACATTTCCATCTCATAGAGACCTGTCTAAACACTTTTCTTATGGGATCGACCCTTCTAAAAACTATAAAAACAGCTTACAAACCCTAAAGAATCCATATTTTACTCATCATGGCTCTTAACACTGCTGCTAAGAAGAGTGCTGTACGCGGTCGCTCCGCATCCCGTCGCTCCAAGACCCGTTCCGCTTCGTCCGGATCATCCAGTTCCAGCTCCAGTGGCCGTACTCTCTCCAGAAGTGCTAGCCGATCCGTTCGCAAGGCCCATTCTAGCAGGTAAGAATCATACCCATAAGTATCAGGAGTGGAGTTTTAAAGGTCTGGCAGGGCCGCTGACTTTTGGAAAGAAGGCCCTGGACGGTCCGTGCAGACCACTAAACACTAATAATAATAATAATAATGTTTATATGGTCTATAATAATTATAAATAATATGTCAATATCCTTGTGCAGTAACCATTTTTCTTTTAGAAAGAGTGCTTCCCGCAGCCGCTCTAGAAGCGTGAAGAAAGTCAAGAAGACTGCCGCCCCAACTACGCGTCGCTCACATTCTAAATCCGCACCGAGATCCAAAGGTATGCAAATGAATCGTAGCTGGAGAAGGGAACGCAGGAATGCGGAAAGACTCAAACATAGATTCCTCACTCGTTTCACGAGCCCTGATGCATAGAGCGAAATAGTGAGACAGAGGGATTGTGAGACGAGAAGGAATCTGTATGGACAACTGCATGTAGAGAATTGGTTTTGGTGGCGTCAATATAAGATAACCTCTCTTTTGACCCCCGCCCGCCTGGAAATGGAAGAGGCCTTCGGGATAACCCCTCCCTGTTCATCTTAACTAATTTCATATATTTCAGTTTTGCGTGACCGTACCGGCCGTCTCCGCAGTGCCAGAACTGGAAGATTCGTCGCTAAGCGCCGTTAGGAACAGACAAAACTACTGAATAAATACTTATGAAAATGTTTTGTTTTTTATTTGGGGTTGTTTGGAATCATTGATTAATATTTGGATTTCAATAAGGATTTTCGGTCTTCTGCTTGGACTGACAATAAAGACTGCGGGCCTGGTGTTCTTCTGTTCACGTAGCTATCTCAGCTTCGGTGGTGACGACTATTCGTTCAACGTCTTTTCTCACAATTCTTCTCCAAGGGAAAAGAGGCAGAAGCCGTGGTTCTATGTACACCACCGTTCCTGCCGGTAGAGTTAGGGCGCAATCATTTCACTCCTTTTTCGAACTATTCTAATTCACATTTGAGGAATGGTTTACCTTTAGTATGAAGTAGACTTGGAAAATGGGCCCAACGTTCCGTTCAATGAAAAAACCGGCCCATGAATCTATTTAATTCTGAAGTGTTTAAACATTTGGTCATGGCCCAGCCCAACCCAAGTCTTTATCCATGGTTCGAATAAATGTTCTGTGTCAAATCTTAAGTTGCACTGTCTACATTTTAAATTATACTTGCCCCTGCCAGCCCCAGTTATGTTTGGCGCGAGCGGTTGCTTGGTGCGCCCCGCTGACAATATGCGCCCCTTTCAATCAATAATAGTAAAATTCACTGTTGGACAATTTGTATACAACCATACTGTTATTTATATTATTATTATTAATAATATTGTAAACTAAGTAAAATGAAGGTAAATTTAATAACAATAATATAGTTAAACATAAATACTATAGGAAAACAACACTGTCAAAGGATTACCCAAAATGGACGACGAAGAGGTTAGTTTGAATAAGACTTTTAAATAAAACAATATTTTAATTGTTTATTAAGTTATATTATTAATATTAATATAGCGAATATATTTGAGTCATTTATTACAAGAACCAGCTATTTATAGTATAGTTAATCTAACTTTTCTTATAACGATTTCCTGAGTTGAAATAAAGCAAAATGAGTATTAAAGTATTCTGTTGTATTATATTATATTATTATTATTATTATAATTAGTTTATAAATACAATAATAATGTTAATGATAGTAACACACTTCATTTGATATATTGATATATTCTAGTCCTATATTCCTATGTCTTATGATGAGGCTCGCAAGATAGCTGATTCTTGGATTGCTAAACGCAATGCAGAAAGAGGACCAGACGGTCTATATGATGAGCTTGTTAGACCAGATCCACAACATATAATGCAGGTTTGTAATAAAGTTAATAAAGAAATATAGTCTATTGCAAGAGTAGTGATGCTCTTTACTAGAGGAATAGGAATAGGAGTGAATCATTTGTTTGTAAAAAGTTCCAGTTATATAGGGACTCATTATTCATATATAGGGAGTTATATAGGGAGAATCATTATTTGAGCCCTATATTTATGCTAATTAATATATTAACTCCACAATTGATAGTTTTTTGTGTTCATTCAGGAGCAACGACGGAACCGTCGACGTTCTTATAAGGCCGATGGAGACAGAGATGTGGAACAGCAAGAAGAGTAAGTAAATATGATATAACAAATAATTGTTATATTTAAATTAACTTTATACATAGTTTTATTAATTGATAGAGCTAATAATATTCTCTAGTTAGAGTAATTAACTAGTTACCGTATTCACCAATACGACGGAAAGCTCTGCTAACTCTAATTAGGAGTTCCTCTCAGAAAAAATGGTATTCACTCACCGAAAATTGGTATCCCTGAGGGCTTTCTAAAAGTTTTGTGAATACCGTTTTAAAGGAACTAAGCTAGGGCCTAGCCTAGCGGATCTGAAACATTTTTCCGAAAACTTGCGGGAACTTTCCGCGGCATTTGTGGATACGGCCACTGGATAAGCTGATGCTACGTTACTTCATAGGAGTTCTGATAGTCATAAGAGAACTTACTTAGTTAGTTAAAGGCGGTGATGAGAAACAGTAAACTGCACAGTCCATATGAACAATATAAAATATTAGGGGCTCACGGCGTACACCCAGTCCCCTTGGGCAGTGTGCCAAATTTGGTGTTGGCAAGCGGCCAGAGTCCGTGATTTGTATTTTTCGTTTGAATTTTAATTGGATTTCAGTGAAATGACAGATAAATAGTATATGCGGAAGAAAGACTAAAGTTTAATGGAGTTTTTAGGTGTAAGGAGACTGCGAATCCCATTTAGTCATAAACCAATTAATTCAAACGAAAAATACAAATCACGGACTTTGGCGGCGAGGAAAATAAAACTTTTTTGAACTGTGAATTTTTACAATCGCTTTCAAAATCGTTCTGTCTTCGCAATTAAGTTTTTTGGGAGTCCCTAATATTATAATATATTTAACTACTTGTATTATGTTAATAACTTTTTATTACAGAGAAGGTGTCCGTCTTGCTACTTTGGCCTTCTTTACCCTTATGGCTCTTCTAGGTTTTGTTTGTACCTACGTGTTAGTTTATGTTATTGATCCAATGACAAGAAAAGAACAAGATACTATGTTAAAACAGACAAGGACTCAACCGGCATTTGATTTATAAATAATTTATATAATCTATATATATATCTTATATAAGAATTTAAGGCAGGCTTTATTTTCATTAATCTATTACATTAATCTACTCTCGTGATCTTTTACGAATAAGTATAACTCCAGCTAACTTATTTATTTGTTATATCAAGAATCAGCTCATAGATATAGGCTCTTCTGGCAATAAGCTGTATAACGAGTGAGGTTTCCACCGCAGCTTCCTGCAGGAAGGCGGTGTTATAGTCTAATTTAAGAGGAATAATGGAGTGTTAATTGCGTATTTCTATCCAATTCTGCGTATATTTTCGTATTTCGGAAATTTTCAGAGCCATTTTCGGCGACATTCTTTTCTTGGATCTTACTATAGATAAAAATGAATGTGCTTTTGAGGAAAAGGCTGCTAATTAACCGAATTTCATTTATTTACCACTATCACCGCTGCTTCCCGGGACCTGTGCCCGTAGTATGAACATGCCCGGGCAGTTTTTAACCCCTCCAACAGTTGAGAGTTGTTGCCCAGGCTAGCTAAAAACTGGCCGTGCCCAACCCGCACGTTTCTATACCACGGCCACTGGAAACATACCTCCTCTTTCTATATTTTCCAGCACCCTGTGATTGTTAATTTCAACTTTATAACTTTTCATCTGATCTCAATTGTTTCAATTCAATCCACTTTATTAATTGTCTTAATAACACTTAATAAACAATAATAACATTATTATTATTATTATTATTATAATTCCTAATAACAATATTATGTCTATTTTTGTAAATAAAATGATAATGTTTGAGTATTTTATCTTAATTTGTTAACCGGGAGTTAATTCGACCCGAATTCGTATAAATCAATGAAAGTAGAAATAGAATATGATTATGATCTAATACACAGAGACTAAACAATTCAGATATTCTAGAGGGGGCGGGGCAGGAGGCGGAGTCTAGAGGGGGCGGAGCCTGTTCTTCTAATTATCTATGCGGTAGGCACCTTGTAAGTGAATTGTCCAGCGGCAAGACGGCGACGAAGCTCCTTTGATAACAAATCCTGCAAGGGAAATAATTTAGTTTTTTGTACAATTCAAGAGTTGTAATGGAGAGCAAAAGAATATCGTTCAATGGCTTTTGAAGATTTTGATGAACGAAAATATACGCAAAATTACCCAAAAGCTTGTAAACCGGCCCGGACAGGCGGCTGACTGCCGGGCCCAAGATTTGGAAGCCGGGCCGGGCCGGCCGGTTCAACAGCTCTGCCCAAAAGTAACCTAAGATACGCAAGTAACACTCCATTGTTACTCATTGAACAAATTATGTAAACGGTAGAGTTGCGAGAACTAAAGTTTTTAAGCTATGAAAGCTACGAGAGCTAACTTCTTCTCGGATCTAATTAATAATACCATTGTTTTGCTACAATTCCCTATAATCCACAATGACTAACCCTTTCTTTATGAGCTTTCTTCAGAATACTTCCATTCTCAAGTGCTCTTCTACTTAAATAAGGAAGAACTTCTTCTACAGGACCATAAGGAAGATATTTATAGACAGAATAACCAGCTTGACCCAAAGAAAAGGAAATCTAAAATAGTAGAGTTACAAAAATAAAACGGAAAATAAGTCAGTTTTTTGTAACAAAAGCCTAATTTAAGTTCGATCGGATACTTGAACCGGGCTTAACATAATAAATAGACATAGATTACACAAAGATATACCGCAGCTCGTTTGCGAAAGAATAGGAATGCGAATGCGAAAGAAAAGCCCATTTTTGGTCCGACGGTGCGCAGCGGTACTGATGTCGGGAGTAGCTTTCGCCAAATGGTGCACACAATCTGAGTTTGCCAGCCGTCTGTCTATAATAGAATGTAATACTAATTCTTATTTCTAACCTGATCACACATTCCATATAATTGAGCAAAACACATAATTCTCTCAGAAGGAGCAATACATCTTTCTTTCATTAAATTAACAGAGAATCTAAAAAAGAAAAGAGATTTTAGGATATATAAGAGTATGAGAGCAGGCCTCGGCAGTTGGTTCCACTTGACAAAACATTTAAGGGGAGGGGTCGTCTTTTCTACAAAATTTGAAAAAATAGGCTAATTCATTCGTGAACCCTGTTCCATTTTAGTTGGTAAAACAATTCTGAAGCAGTTGTTAGCTTCAATTTATGTATTAAAGGGGAGGGTGGTCGTTTTTGTTAACACTCCATAGTAGGAGGGGATCGTAACCAAAAATGGAAACTAACTGCCGAGGCCTGTATGGGAGTCTGCCTTTTTAGTAGGTTTTTAGGTTGATTATGGCGGTAAAAGGGGGCTGTTGTTGGAAGCGCCAGGAGGGGGACCTCAGGGAGAACCGTATTGACTATAGAAGACCTGTTCCGGTGTTTAAGTAGTTTTAAAGGCCGCTCAATAATCACTGCTCCTAACGGACAGGTCGGTGAACACCACTCGCTTGGGCATTGCCTCCCTGGTTAAGTCATCACCAAACTTTGTTAAAGGTCGGGCGCTCTATTCCAAACGCACAAAATTTAAAAAAATGTAGCTCGAGTAGCCCCAGAGGTGGTTTTCCGGCCCAGCCTGATATTTTTCAGCCCGGGGTAGACCGGTTTTCAAGGCTGATCCTGGTTTTTTAGGAATTAATAAGCAATCCGGCCCCGCCTTCCCGGCCTCATATTTTTGAACACAGCCGGGCCGGGCCGGGCCGGCTGGATAACCAACGTCTTCGCATAAACTTCATCAGTTGACTATAATAACAACGAATTTATTTACAATCGTTATTACTGTATCTACAAGGTACAGAGCTGCATAAAATCATCGGGCCGACTCCAGCTTTAAAAAATAAATCTGCCGGGCCGGCCTGAGCCGGTGCTTGGGCAGCCCTACTTGTAGTATTGAATGTATTCATGGAGGAATTATTGTTAGTTTATAAACAAACCTAACGGTATCCTCATTATGACTAGCAATCATAACAGATACATTTCCTTTGCCACGTCGATCATGTTCATCTGCTATTCTTGTTAAACAATTCTCGTACATAGAAGAAGTGGCCTGTAAGTAAGAAATAAGAATTACAGTTGTTTAGAATTAAAGAAAACATTCTAGAATAAATATAAGATAGCCCTCACCACCAGAAGAGATGTTAAGTTGGTCTGGCCTGGTCTGAGCCCATTTTTTTAGGCCAGACCAGCTCAGCTGACACCAGGTTAACATCTCTTTTCTAACAGCCCCCTAGCACCTTAAGTAAGGGGATATTCTGAAATGGTGGGGAGCAACTATAGAATGCTTGCTAGAGTTAGGCGGTAACGGCTGGCTTGATTGTCCTCAAAGCACGGGCCTGGCCACGCCTACTTTCAATTGGACCCAAACACAACTCTAATGCTTAACAATCTTCCAGTTTCGTTTATCCCCTCTTCAGCTAGCTACTCCAGAAAACTAATTGATTCTAAACAATTGAACAGTCAAGAAACCAATATAAGCTTGTTTTGTAACAAATATAATATCCCTTTCTTCTTCCTTGCAGCTCACCTCAAAGTTAGGATTAACAGGATCCTCATATCCGACAGTAGTTGCTCTCTGTCGTTCTTGTTCCATATAAGCTCCTCTAACTAGCTTAGCTCCGAAATGCCAACCTTCTCTTCTTGCTAATTGCATATCACATTCCATATTCTGTAGAGTATTCTTTAGATAAGCTTGATAGGTATTGAAGATATTTCCACGTTCTTTGTTGTATCTGAAACGAAGCATGTTTGATATTTTGCAACTTCTAGCAAGGGTAAGTAGGGTACGCATTCGGTAAATTTTTTGAAAAAGAACGGTAAAACTGCAAACCGGTAAACCGGCATTCAATTTAGTTCTAGGTAAACGGTATACCCGTTATCGTTTTACCGGTTAGCGTTTGCCCACCATAAGTGTAAGGTTTATATCTTGAAAGAAATACTAGCACAATCCAAATTATGGGGATAAGTGGCTCGGTACCGGTATATATATATGGGCATTCGGTAAAGTTTTTGAAAAAGAACGGTAAAACTGCAAACCGGTACCACCTCGTTCGTAAACCTGCACTGCCGCCCATATTTAGCTAAATTAGTACTCAGTTTCATATTTTGTATTGATAACGAAACATGATTGATTTTAGCTTTGCAAATATCTCCTAAATACAGTTCCAGTTGTCTTGGATTCTATATCTTTGCATACGCACCTTCTCATCATTTCAATAGATATTCTGGATATTGCTGGTTGGAAGTATGTCTGTTCTGCATCTATCATAATACGAATACCCTGCTTCATTGCGTGCTCAGCAACCTTTCTTGTACGGCGAACCATGTTAGCAAACTGTAATTATAAAACTACCAAAAACTGGTTTTATTCTTGTAATCGTAGCTAATCCCAACCCTTCTAGTAATTTACAGTTCCGAAATTGATGTGGAATTTCAATCAAATGCACAATAACCGAAATACCGTATTCGATAGTTAAATTGTTTCTGTTTAAAGTTATTATGCAATGATTGACGTTACAACAAATTTTAAAAGCTTCAGAAAATCCCTAAATTCCACCAACCTCTCGCTCCTCATCCGCTGTTAGGTTAGTGATTAGTGGCTCCAACTGTCCATTCTTGATATTTAGAACCTAAGAGAAGAGTTTTAAGGGTGAAACTAGGTCTAATTATAGTCTGGGGCCGTTATTGTATTTTCTGTGACAAGAAAAAGGCTGCAGGGTGCGGTGTTATATAGGGTTAATTTCAGAAAACCCATATACGTAATTGCGAAAGCCCTGATTTTACACCGCACCTTGCATCCTTTTTCGTGTTACAGACTATAATTCAACCTTGTCGATTCCTACCTGGAATAACTCTCCGAGCTTCGTATTATCATCTAGAAGTTTGCTCCAGCCGTGGAAATCTACAAAACCATCTGCATCAAAATCAACAGTCTTGAACCAGTCACGGACGGCTGCCGAGTCGGTCTTAACACCGAATTCCTAAAATAATACGGTAACCCGTTGAATTCTTAGTCTATTCTAGAAGCAGACCTTTAACTTCTTTACGAAGTCCTCTTCACTCAGTCGGCACATTTGAATTTGGTCCATACCGGTAAGAGCCTTGAAGAAATTATGCGATTGAGCAATCGATTCTGCAAAACAGAAATAACCATAACTTATATAATTAATAAACAAACAAAGTATTGCCCCCGTTCATGGAAAAATACTACAGTAACATAATAATAATATGCTTGAAAGTTGTATTTGCTGGCTTAGACTCCACCTCCCAGTGTGGCGCAAACATCTGCACAGCTCAATAAGCGCAGCCCGGTCCAGCACCAGGCCCAGGTCCAGAAAAGCTTAAAGTTATTATTTTTGAATTACTGTCCACCAGTCGTTCAAATATAACGAAAAAAGGTGCTGGAGTTTCACATCTTTGATATGGGGCCTGGCTCGTGCGAACCCCTACTTCTTCCTACCAGCCGCCTTCCCCCATACCTACCAGCCGCCTTCCCCCCATACCTACCAGCCGACTTCCCCCATACCTACCAGACAGCTTCAGAAGCAGTGCGGGTCTTCCTAGCGCAGTAATCTTTATGGCTGCAAATCCTTCTCCTCCAGATGACTTGGCTACGGCATCAATTGACTCCATAAATATCTCGGCGTTTTTGTCACACATCTGTTCGCCCTCATAGAAATATGTCCTGTAACGAGCTACCGTAACCTAGTAGTCCTTTAAAGAGGGCGGTCTATGGACCATGCGGATTATTCATATACCAACCGTGCACTAACAACGTCTCTTCTGCGATCCGCAAAGTCCTTATGGGACGTGTACCTCTTATGAGTTTTTTCTACAGTATCACTGTCTACAGTCGAAGTGAACGCCTACAAAGAAAATTAGTTAATTTAGTTTTATAATTTAAGAAATAAGTTATATTTAATACATAGTTAAATGGGTTTAGGCTAGGACATATAACGGTATGGTAGTGTTATATTATGTTTGTTTTATCGCAGTTTACTGCAGAGAGGCGGTGTTAAATAAAAATAAATAGAATTGATGTGTAGTCTGAATTTCGAGAGTAATAATGGAGTGTTAAAAAAAGATTCTCGTTGAAAATGGCTCTGAAAGTATTCGAAAACCAAAAATGTACGGAAAACGTCCGGAAAATACTCAAGTAACACTCTATTATTCCTCTTGAATCAGACTATATTGCGAGCCTTTCTTCAAAGGTACATTCATTTATCTAACACCGCCCCTCTTTTTAGGATGCTGCGCTGGAAACCTAGCTCCTGTAACTCAATGCTGTTAAACGGGCACGGCTCGGCCTACTTGTTTGCACCTGGGGCCGGCCGGCCCGGCCGGTTTAACAGCTCTGCTCTAACTGAATATATCAACGTTACTGGTTAACAATTAGTGTTAATTACAAATAATACACGGTTCTGTAAAGTCTTCTATTTCTTATTCTAGAATTCTACGTATATTATATTACTTTTCCTACCTCAGGTTCAATCTTGGCATCGCTTCCCGAACATTCCGTCTTACATGCGGCTTCCTCCGAGCTAAGATCGCTCTCCACCGAGTAGTCCAGAATAGATTTGACACCAAATTGTTTGAGTCTCAACACGACAGGCTCAACCTACAGTAACCCGCAGTTTATTGCAAATATAAGTTTTTAGGCCTACTTCTTCCCTATTTTCACCGGCTACAAAATGTCCGTAGAAGGTGTTTTTGAGCGTCTTTTTGAACAAATTCTTGCCGAGAACCTTAATAAATATATATTATTTATATATATATAAATAGTAATAATAATAAGTACAAAAGTTATACATAATATAAACTTACTCTTCGCATAACATTTAGAATATGTTGATTATTTTGTACTAGAAAATTAACTCCACATAACTTTAGAACTACAAGTGCGCGTAGAACATCTGTATTAGATTTACTCTGTAAATAAATAATTATGTAATATAGTCGACGGATGAATCGTTTGCAGAGGTGTATTGTAGAATTTAGAAGGAGCGCGGAAATCGAAAGAAAATCTACTAGTAACCGATATAGTTGTGTGCTCGCCTTTCAATAAATAGACCTTTAAACTACATCAGATTTGTCGACTACATAGACAATATGGGCAAAACTAATATATCTGATTTATACTTATTCAGGAGAAACACAGTTCTTTATGTTCTTTATAAAATTTTCTATCCCCCCCCTTTCATTTACCTTAAATGCTTCTTTTGTATTGGTAAAAGTAAGATCTAGCCGTTTATAGCATTCGTCTATTTCTTTTGCTAATTCTGGAGTAGCTGGTTTGTAGTCGCGAGATGCTGAAACATTCAAAATAATAAAAGAAGAGAAGGCAATTATGTAGAAGTACAATGTGTGTTTAAGCTAAAAAAGAGTTCCTAACCTAGTTTCAGAACAATTATTTTAGATTCTTGGAGACGCAACGCAAAGCCAAGCCTGGACCCATTTTTTTGAAAGCGGGGAACTTTTCAGCTACCAGAGATAACATAGTTTTGGGATCCCGGCATCCGGTTAGGCCGGATGAGAATTTAACAATTTTGATTCCAAATTCACTTGTAATCCAGCAGAAAACTTGTTCCTTGAAGTTGTTATTAAGTTCAAAATTTGATATAATCTACTATAAATGACTCAAATAATCAAATAAATAGTATGACGACTAAAACTTGATAGCACAAAAAACGTCACTTAGTTCTTGGTCAAAATGGTCTTAAAATACTAGTTTTTTATACTTTTCGGAACCTAGTGCAACATATGGCAAGTCAGTCCATGTGGGAAGGAAACGTGAGATTCTCTGCAGTTTTTGGTACGGGCCGGCCCTTTTTCAGCTTTTAGATACTAATTCTATAACTAACCGTTAGAGGAAGAAGCCACTTGTGACGTTGATAAGAATCTAGAGAAGAATGGTCGCGAAGAAGAGAGAAGCAGTCGATGGCTCATCTGAAATTTGGAAAATATGAATACAAACATTAAAGTTGGATAGAATTACATTTGCTATGTAAGTTAGAATACAACAAAATATTACATATGATATAGACTCAACGAGTCTCCTAAGAAAGCAGAATCAAACTATTAAAGTTCTTAGAAGTTGTTAGTTCTTAAATAGTAAAAAGGAATCGTAACAAATACAATAGAGACTAGTAAAATGCGAGTTATTAACTACTATAGACTACACCGATGTACATAGCTGATATAACATCATTTACAAAAACACTTTGTACTTAAGGTATAAATATTATTTCGATCACGTTCGAATCCAGTGGCCGTAGTATGGAAACGCCCGGGCATCTACCCGGGCGTTTCTATACTACTGTCACAGTCTTCGAAACAGATTCCGCAAAAAAAAAAATGGCCAAAACGGGCGGAAACCTAATCGAGCATGGGAAGTAAAGTATAACAAACTAGACTTCCCAAACTATTTACTCTTTCTAAATGTTATAAGAATAGACTATTATGATGTTATACGCAGCATGACTGGGCCTCCTGACTCTACGCGATGATGTACCTGAGGAGCTCGTGGTTAGTCTTGCGTGTTCCAGCCGGCAATTGCCGGCAAATGGCTAGAGTTCTGCGGATAAAGTGCCGCTGTCCCTGTTGGTTATGAGCTGCTCTGCTGAGGTAATAATGAGGAGATATTTGAGCCAAACAAACAGTTAACAAAGTAGACAGAGATTACTGTAGTTAGTGAGAGAATAGAGCGCAAAAAACACAGGTTGAGAAACTGGAGAAGTCTTGTTCTTGGCTTCTTTAAGACTATTTTAAAGATCAATGCAACCTTTGATGAATATAGTTATTTGAGATAGACTGCCAGTGTGTTAGTTTGATAAATATAATAATGATTGTGATAAAGGTATAGATAGATACACTAGATACATATAGTCTGTCTCAAAACCTAGACTGCATAGCGCCGGCCAAAGTCGCAGCGCGGCGTTGTAAATTATTGCCTTGAAATAATTCGGCAATTCAGCACCCTTGTTGAAGGCAAAATATTGGGCCAGCTCGAAACAGTTTGCGTTTTGAAACAGACTATAGAAGTTCGAAAATGACTGAATCAAACTCTGTCAGATATTCATGATTAACGAATTTTTAGCTTTCTAGAACAGATGATCGAAACAGAATAAACTACTTAATAAAACTATTATTTAAATACTTATAAATGTATATAAAAGTTTCTGCTTGAGCGCAGCGGTGTTGCGTGTTGTGTCCTTCTTTTCTTGAAAAAGAAGAGTCTTTGGCACACGTGTGGCAGCAAAACGGCTACTAGCATACAGCCGACTGACTCTAAGAGCAGACAGCCGGCGATAGAGCAGCGGATAAAGAGAGGGGGAAAAGACCGAAGGGGGATCAGAGAGGAATACATAAAGGAAACTATAGTCCCAAAGCTCAAATGGAACTCTAGTCCAGATACAGACCGTTTCAAAGGCTCTCTGTTCGATTTAGTTGAATTTAACAGTTTTCGGTACATTTAAGTAACAAAATATCTTTTCTCGAAAGATTCCAAAAACAACTTTTTTCTTCATTTTAGCACAGTAGTTTGGAGCCGAAAGATCAAACATTCACTTTCGGCAAAAAAAATTGCGTATTTGTTGGGACAAGCCGATAAATATTCGAAATTAAACTACATAAAAGCTATGCCAGACACTTCTTTTCTTCTACAAGGGTATAGTCTGCACCAAGAATTAGATTTCCAGCGCAGTATCCTAAAAAGCAGCGGTGTTATATTAAATGAGTGGAAATTTGGTGGATTGGGAGCCTTTTTTTCAAAAGTACATTATATTTTTTATATAACACCGCTTCCAGGAAACTGCGCTGAATGCTTAACTCTTGATAAAGACTTTGTTACGCCTACATGTTTTTCTAACTCAAATTGTCACATTCATCGGATATGAGCTATTGATTCGAATTACTGCGCTTGCACGTTGTTTAGCGGCGCAGCATGAAAGTCTGCTCTAGTGCTAAATAATGCTCTATTTCAGTGCAAAATCACTGCCGCTGCTGTTGAAGGCAATTAATAATAGCACTGAAGCACGTTGTTTGAAATTCCCGCAAGTGCAACCGTCCGAGTTGAATCGGGTTTCAACAATGATAAAAATAAGCTCCTTTTGGAAAATATGATAAAATGAAGATGTAAAATAGATTTAGATAGAATAATATAATACAGAGCTGGTTACCTGCCGGGCCTGAAATTTTGAAACCCATGCCGGGCGGGCCGGCCGTATAACCACCTCTAGGTTAATACATTTCTAGACAAGGTAAAATTAACTTAAAACAGTCTAATTAGTTATTGTGGTTTCTATAATTCAAAGTTTTTTTTTCTAAAATGGACTCAAAGCCCAAAGTTTGACTCAAAGGTTTCGGGGACCGTGCCGCTGGCCCAGTAGCGCAGTACTTCAGGAATGGTGGAATACTGAAAAAGCTGGGCCTGGGGCAGGCCCTCATGAACCAAGAATAAACTTGCAAATTAAACGCAGACAGTTTAGCTAATAGCCATTACTTGGCAACTTTTAGGCCAAACGCATCCCATGTGAACCACAAATAAATCTCAGTTTGTGTCCGTTTTTGTTGCACCGCGAGACTGCTGACATTTGCAACACCGCAGCCTAGACAAAATACAAAAAGGGGGGATTATTGATTGATTTGGAAGGGCAGCGAATTTACATTTAAATAGCGGTGGCAGAGGAAAATGTATGTATTAGTCAGTAGCGAGAGAAGGGTGGAGAGGGAAAAGACAGGCGGGAGCAGGATGCACCCGGAGGGAAGGACGCTGCATTATCTATTGCATAGTGAGGTATTGGAGTATAGTCTGCACCGAGAGCTTCGTTTCTAGCGCAGTATCCTGGAGAGTAGCGCTGTTATACAAAAAATAATGGATAATTGGTGGATTGGTGGCTTTTCTTCAAAATAACATATTTTATATAAGTTTGCTCCTCCCAAGGTGACGTCTCTAACTGTCCGACAACTGACAACAAAATAAACTGAAAGCGATTCTTTCAAATGAAACTGGTTTCTTTAAGTTTAATACAACACCACAGGTAACCAACAATAAATACGAAAGGAATTGTACAATAAAACAAAGTTAAAGCATTGTATGAGGTTAGAATGTCTCAAACCAAATACATCGGCAGCTATTTTGTTATTCGATGAATAAAGAAAAGGCGACCTATTGCTAAAAGCCTGCTCACAGCCAATATATGCCATTTAGTTAAGGTTTATACACTCGAAAATGCTTCGTATCCCCGAATATAGTCGACGGACAAACGACATATAAGCTAAAGCTCTAAGTTCTCAATTTAAAACGGGCAAAATGGTTGAATTCACCAATTGTTTAAGAAAAATAAGTTAGACTTGATGTTGTTCATGCTGTCTTTGTATCATAGACTAGTCCGCGTTTTCGCGGCCATTGCTCCGCCGCGCTCCATTTAAATTTGCAGTTCGTACCGTATACCCTTGCATAAACCTTAGCCGCCGACTATACTGAATGTTAGAAACGAGCCGTCTTTGCTCAGAAGATTCCGGAATGAATTGCCGAAGCCCTGCGCCGAAGAAATCTACTATTATTGTAGAAATAAAGTATGCACAGAAAATTAAAAAAGGTTAAAATGTTTAGTTGCTGACATATTTGGGTGGAAAAACAATTAAAAAACAAAACCCTATACCCTAATTATCTAATTATGCAGAAAGTAGGAAACTTCTCTGTTGAAATCATATTCAGTGGTGAAATAAACGTAGAAATTGAATGTATTCTTTAAAAAGAACAAAAAGCATTTAACTGACCTACTTTTTAGTTAGAAGCTGTTTCTTCTAAGTAACTATGCTATAAGATGTTATCAATACTAGTTATTATATTATATAGAGTACGAGAATAACAAGAAAACAAAGAAAATATGGAAGAAATAATAATATAAGCATTCTTTTTAGAATTAGAAAACACCATAAAGGAGTCTTCATAGAAATACTTTTAAAGTTAAAGTAAACCCATAAAAGTTAAGAATTTAGAACGAAAGTTATCAACGTTGTCTAAGAATAGACCCACACAATAACTGTAGATTTCTTCGGCGCCGGAATCTTATTTATCTTCATTATTATTTATTATTGATTGTTGAACTGTTAGCAGTTACAAATATTCCGGAATCTTCTGAGTACAGACGGCTCCTTTATAAGATTTAGTCTTCGATTATACGAAACATGGGATAAATTAGCTACTGGTTTCCCAAGCCTTCTGCAGCTACGGTAGAGTCAAACGCCATCCTTACTAGTAAGCAACATTAAGTAAAGCCACGCGGTCTATGTTTTGAATATAATCTCCTAGTTATTATAATAATACTTTTAAGACAGATTTTATAATTTAAAGACGAAAATTTCATAATAATAATTTATTTAGCAAGAGAAATAATAGAATACATATAACACACACAAACATAACTACGAAACTTGCTCTA
>JAQGAV010001286.1:0-22016 GCA_034691345.1 Phasmarhabditis papillosa
TACCGTTTTGCGGGAACATTCCCGCGGTAATGCTTTTGGTTCCCGTTCCAGTGACGGGAATATTGGTGAATACGGCCACATAAGCTATCAGACTTTGGGTTCAGAATCGGGCTATAAAGTTATACCATTCCCATTAGTAAAAAACTGTTCCAATGGCGCGATTTAAAACAGAAATGGCTCAAATCAGAGGTGACTATTTGACTGCAGACTCTGAAACCCCGCAAATTGCAACAAAATTGGCAACTGTCCAGCACAAAGTGTCTATTTCAGTAGACTGAAAACAACATAAAAATAGGAAACGATTAGGCGTAACGTTTCGGGGATAGCAATTTTTCATTGTTTACGATTGGCGCGTATCCTAAACAGATTACTGTAAGCACAGGACGGTAATTATCATACAACTGTGCTCTAGTAGACTTGGCTGACAGAAGATTCGTGTTTTGAAAAAAGAATCTCTCCTTTTTCATCCAAATGCACTGTAGCATGCAGCTGTGGACTGCGAACTGGCTTTTTAAACCATGAAAATTCAAAAATAACTTTGAAACATTTACTATGTCGGATATGTTTACTATTTTGGATTGGCTCCCAAGGAGACCGATTGTGCTCCTAGAATACGGAGCATAGTGATTTTGGCATCCTGAAACCTACAGTATCCCCCATACTTCACTAAATTTCTATTTTACAATTCTTCTCTGCTCCTTTCTTCTTAATAAACTTTTGAAATGTTTTAAAATCTCCTACCACCGTACTCTATTCTATTTCTGACCATAAACATCTTGCATCTATATTCGCTAATCTAATAAGCTTTCTTCTCTTAAGTTCAATCCAATCTATTTACGGTTAAATATGTGCTAACATTGCATTGGATAGATAGATATTCATCCGCAAAGCTATCTTTAGCTCTAATTTTATTATCTCTTGGTTTATAATTTCCGTGCTGAGACCAGATTAGTTGAACGCAGCACAGCTTTAAGCGCAGCTTAAGGCCACCACAAAGTGCTCGGAAAATGATAATCGGGCAACGACCAACACAGGTACACTCATCCGCACATAGATAAAATGTTTCAAAACACACATAGAAAGAGGGAAAGATAGAGTTGTTTACAGGATGAGCTACGCATATGTATCTATCTATGTATGACTCTGCATAGATTTAATTGACCAAGGGTCGCCCCGCTGACGCGAGAAACTAAATGTTTCACCTTTCGACGTATGAGATTTTTGCAGAGTTTGAGTAATTTGTAAGTGGCAAACGATAAAACTATAGGTCTATTAAAGAATAATAATGGAGTGGTAAAAAATTATCTCGCCGAAAATGGCTGGAGAGTATTCGAAATCCGAAAATATACGCAAAATTTCCTTAAAATACGCAAGTAACACTCCATTATTCCTCTTGAATCAGAGTAGAGAATGGACTTAGAATTTGAATTGCTGGGAATCGAGTTGAAGGTTCTGTGAGGGATAAGTTTACCATAGAGTAGTTTGTTGAAAACTCAGTTCTGGGAACTCCGGTCAGACTATTGTTCTTATAGTCAGCAGACTCAATAGTAATACCGCCGTGTATGCTGGGTATTTCGTATTTTTCGTATACTCGCCTGCTGAATATTTATGCGCGCGGTATCAGCAGATTGCAAACTTGCTTATTAACACGGCCATATTTCTTTTGAATCCGACTATAACAGGAGTGGCTCGAACCGGTCCGTTAATGACGTCACGCACGTGTCAAATGTTTAAAGCCGGTCAGCAAGGAACTTACAACGTATTCAAAGTATTTTGAGATGAAGTATTTAACAATCCAAAAAGTGTGCGCAACATAACTTATCGCGGCAAGCCGAAAGCGTAAATACAAACACAAAGCTCGTCGGTCTTTTCGGAATTCACGTAGACGCACTTCCAATACAACGATCTCTAAGCCTAGACTGGGTGCTGGGAATTTCTGAAGGATATTAAAAAATAACCGAATTAGAATAAATGAATTCTTACAATTCTTAAAACATTTCACATTTCCATATGTTTTAACTGTCGGGCTGCGCGTAATCAAGTCTGAGATAGGTTGTTTTTCGGGTTACTGTAACAAATTAAGCCAACGTTGGCAAAATAATTGAAAAACTCAAATTTGTTTTGAAAAAACTCTAATTTGCTCCGGTTGGAGTATTTTTGGTCTATATCTTCATCCGAAACATTTACTGTGTTGCTAAACTGTATGCTTCACTATTTCTGGGATAGGTATTTTCCTGTATCACTCGTATCACAATAATAGTAGATTTCTTCTGGGCAGGGTTTCGGCCATTCATTCCGGACTCTTCCGAGCAGAGACGGCTCATTTCTAACATTCAATCTTCGGGTGCACGAAACGCTGAAAATAAGCTGCTGGTTTCCCAGGCCTTCTGAAGCTACGGGGAGTCGAACCCACAGCCTCAGATCCTAACGGATTCAGAGACCGCTGCTCTAACCACTAGACTAAAGCGGCCGATTTACTTCAGACTAATTAGAGAATAATCAAGAATTGTTTACATCTTAATCTGGTCCCACCGTTTCTCGGTAAACCCAGGACCTACCCCTTGCGGCTACTGGAATACATCTTGAAGCACTTCCTGTTGCAAAAGTATTTTGGCTCCGTTGGCCTTTAGCAAAACAATCTCCCAAATCAAGGAAACAACTATTTTAATTGCACCCAAAATGTGCCTGTAAATATTTTGTCCGCTAAGTTGAAAAACTATTTTTCTATTATATGACCTTCGAAACTTCGTTAGCCTTTACCGTGTGTTTCGGTAATTTTCCAATCAAATCGGAAAATTGTTCAGTAAAACAGAAATGGTTCTGGAACGATGTTTTCGTTCTACATAAAAGGTAAATTGATATCCTAGAGTACAGCTTCGATTTAGTAAAACACTTATAGTCGGCGGTCAATTATATACTAGGGATTACGGTAGGAACTGCAAATTTTATTGGAGCGCGACCGAGTAATGGCGCGCGAAAACGCGAACTAGTCAATGATGCAATGTATAACATCAAATCTAACTTATTTTTCTAAAACCTTAAATATATATTAGTGAATATAACTATTTTGCGCGTTTTAAATTGAACACTCAGACCTTTAAGTTGCGTATAGTTTGTCCGCCGACTATAGAAATATTTCATTTCTCATTTAACAAGCCAGCACATAGCATTTGTACAAAACCATACTTGGACGTGGCGCTCCTCTGGGAATTTGACGGGGCCGAAAAATTTAGAAACTGGCCGGGCCGGGCTCTTTCTCAGCCCTGGCGATCCTTGTCATAGGAATGATTAACCTAAATGTTTCAACTACATACGTCTAAGCTGGCTACGCGTCTTTCTCGCTTCTGAGAATAAATTATAAGCAATAAGTCTAATTCGCATAGAAAACTTACTGGACAAATGGGATAAGAAGCCCTTTTGGCTAGAAATAGACAAAGAATATGCAAGACACGGCTGATTATTGGTCTGCGACATTTAAAACATTTCACAAATAGAGTAAAACATCGGTTTTAACCCGTGAAAATGAAGATTATGTCGGCCGTAGGATCATTAACATTTCCTACCCATAAATAAAAGTCGTTTAATTTTTTTCTAAATTGGGTATGTCGCCGGGGTAGATAGAGCGAGTTATGAATTGAAACATTCTTGACGATGTCGGAAGACTTGTGTTTCTCTTCAGCTATAGTAATACAATTCATCAAAAACCCTGTCGACGGCCTGAGAACATTGGGAATAGAATCAAGTAGGCCCTTTGGTTTTGAATTTGACTGTGCTTGAGATTGGACTGCTCAAGGGGCCGGCCGGGTAGATGGAAGCGTTCACCTCGGGCCGACAAGCCTGGTGGCCGGGTAGTAATTGAGTAGTCTACTGAAAATGACCCTTGTACTATTGTAATGTTTCACAGATCACTCATCAACCGCTATCTTAAAAAGCCTTTTCTTTTAAGTTTAAACTAAACACAGCGATCTCTTCCCAACTAAATTGTTTGCTCATTGCCTTAAGATTCGTGGTTGCAGTATCATTATTGACTGCGAGTCAGACTTCTGTGCGCGCTGTTGTGTAAGGTTTCAAAAATCGCTCGTTCCGTGGCAAAATTAAACTTCCATTATATGGTTTGATGCGAAATTTTTTGTTTGTTGTCAGAAAAATATTATTGTACTAGTTCTATTTTGTATCATGTCCAGCAAAAGACAAATAAGAAACCGCGCTCTGCGGTCATATGTTTGTAATATACTATATCCATAGCTTAGCGAAACACATTTTCCGTGGGACAACAACTTTGTTTCTGCTAAACATTACTGCAACATTAGAGTAAATTAGCGTATTTTGACAAGCAGACGCTAGGATTTAACCATACGCATTTCCGCAGGAAGAGACGCCGTACTAGACTCGAAGAAGTTTGTTCCACAAACATATGTGCGTAGGAGTTTTTCTTAAAAATAGATGATCCAGATAATGGCTTTGGTATAAACCTACAAGGGCTTTGTGGAAGAAGACATACTATAAGTTCTGCTCTTCCTATTAGCCTAAGCGGATTGAAAAGATTTATTCCTGGTCACTTTGGTTATTTGGTAATTGATGCTATTTGTACACAATGAGACTTTGGTTCGGGGGGATAATTTTGATAGCCTGGCCTGCAGATTTGGTGCCCGGTTGGGATTGGGTAGCGGTATGTTGGTTGTGAGTCAAATCAAATCAAAATTTATTCAGAATCGTGAGATCACAGTGAGTTTTATATCACGCTGAATTAGCTAATTTCTTCCATTTCTTTGGATTGTTTTGTGCTAGAGTCATCTATTTCACAATTTCTCCAGAACTATTGGCAGTTTTTCAGACAGACAGGTTGTGAGTATTGGGTTTCAATTTGTAGATACGATAATACTTGTCGAAGTCATGCGTGTATTGATACGTAAACGCGATCCCCAATTAACAGAGTTTTGAAACATTTACTTTGAGACAAGTTAATTTATTATTTCCCGTACATTTGAATACTGCCTAGCTTGAATATTAAACCATATGTACTGCCCTCATTTTACTGAAACAGCTGCTCTAACCTTCTGATTACCTAAATGTTTCAGAGTACAAATTAAATATCACCTGAGTCTTATTCATAACTATTTCGACATACAATAAATAAGTAATCTTGACTTGACTGGCACCGCGCCAGACCAGTTCTACTTCCAGCATCCTAGATCATAAACAGCCTTACACCTTGAACAAAAGTATATATAGTCTTTCTCAAGACCTAGATTTCCAATGCGGTATCACAAGCGGGGCGTAGTGTTATAAATAATAATGGACTTTTGGAGAAAACGCACCGCGTCGTACCGATTTTACATTCATTTTTATAACACTGCGCCCCGTTTGTGATGCCGGGTCGGAAAACTAGGTTCTGAGATGGACTATATTCAACAGGAATTTGTGCTGAGCTATGGCTATATTGTGAACCATTCAACAGCGTTTGAGGCTGTGTTTACAAATTATGGTGGTTTTTGTAGAACAGCTTCTCTGAGCAACTTTTTGCCGGATTCTAGAAACTCATTACAAAGAAAACAACTCAACATTTTCGGGGAGCTTGCCTTTTTTGCCGGTACTTGTATGTCTGAAAATTAAGAAAAACGCATCATTTTCCGAAAAATTAACTTTGTTGTACGGCGCGCCAGACGTATCCGACGTTTGTTTTTAGTACGTCAACTTTTGTAACATTTGTTTTAGACGGTCTCTGCCTAACCGGGCGTAAAGTCTTTTGTTCGCTTCCCCGTATTCTTCCAGTTTCCAACTTCGAGTTTGCGAAAACATTTTCAGACAACAGTTGGCTAACGAAGTGTAGTTATTTTAATAGCAAAAAGGTAGTATTGTTTTTGGATCGGAAGTCCATAGCCAATAGTTAAAGTTCGAATAAATGACGTAGTAAAAGCAGTGAAAATAGAATCACGGAACCACCACGTTCATTTTGAGGAAATATAGTTCAATTTGGAAGGCGCAGAAGTAAATGTTTCAACTATACGATTATGAGTAAGCAAGAAGCTTTTGAAGTTACATTTCATATCATATAATATAAGATCAGTGCGTTTATAAAAAAACGTATGCAATTTGTTTGCCAATTGTCGTATATAATTACGCTAACGGTATCTTAAAGATAGTTTACAGTTTGTTTATTTATTCATTTTACGAAACACGAGATCGCAGTTGTTTGGAGCGAAGAAGTGAGACGAGGGAACCATAGGAAGCGGGACTTCATAGCACAGCACCGTGCCCGTAGTATAGGAACGCTCGGGTGGGTTCCCGTTTTTTTTAGTCTGCCCGAGCAACAATTCTCAACTGCTCTGGAAGCCAAAAACTGCCCGGTCACCTACCCGGGCGTTTCTATACTACGGCCACAGGGAGTGGAGGCGGCGAATCAGTACAAATTCGCAAGAAATCTTTCTTCGGGGGGAGTCGATCCATCGACCTCTAGCTTATGAGGCGAAGCTTCTAACCACTCTTTCTAAGATCAACCGTTCTATTTACATCAACGACACCGTAGAGATCAACTATAATCATGAAAGTAGCCCCCATTTAGTATACTATGAAGAAAACTTGAAATTCACCATTTCTGCCTGAAAGCAAATGTTTCGAACCTAGTCGTAACGGATACCCGTATCTAGTCGTAATTAATCATTTCTGGGGTGTTATGCTAAAATTTGCTCTGGGTTTGAACAATTCCGAACCTCTCGATTATTACGAACGAAAACACATCAAACATAGTCCTTCACTTAAAATCATACCTTTTTGTACTTTCGGTTTTTTGTTGGTGGTCTTGTTAGTAATGACCTACTTACCTTACTACAACTACAAAATTGGCCAGTACCACCCTCTGGAAGGCCATAGTACGAAATTTGGCGAAGGTGGCATTCAGTTAATCTGACAAGGGCAAAAGGTTCGAGATTTGAACTAAATGATTGCATATTTAACAAGTTATTCAGAAATTGAATCGCTGAAGTGATCTCAACTACAATAATTAACACTTTTTGGGTTATGCTGAACTGATCCTTTAGATGATTCAGGTGAAATAAGAAACCATAGTGTTAAAGCTATATAGTCAGCGCCGAGAGTATTAATGGAGTGTCACTTGCGTATTTTTAGAATTTTTAACACGGTACCTGAAGGCTAATTGCACGCGCGTACTGGCAAAGTACAATATTGAACGGATAGTAGCCTCCAGATGCTGGCGCGGTGCTCGCAAAAGGGGCTCAGATGAGCGTTGGATTCTTTTCACTCCATCATTACTCTTGGCGCTGACTATATATGGACCATTGGCAATGGACAATCAATCCAGGTATTGTTTAAGGAAAACATAAACCGTTGCCTATACTCGTTTAATACCAAACCGTTTGCAGAATCTCCAGCTTTGGGATTCAAAGTTCAATGGTTTCCTATCATTTACGTTTTCTCACGTTCTGTTTTTGAAGACAAAACGTAACCACCTGAATAACAGTACGTCCGGATGAGGTTTTATCACCTGCCGAGAACTCGCAGAATACAGAGGTAACAAATAGGTGCGTTATAATACGTCACTGGTCCATTTTTGGCCTTCAATGTAATCATTTGAAAATGAAAACTAAATTCTAAGCTAGCAACAGCCTAAAATTCAGTTGTTCTCTTCACTTTCCGGTGCAACCTGGTATAGTCTGTAACAAGAAAAAGGCTGCTAGGTGCGGTGTTAAACGAGGGCTTTCGCAATTACATATTTGGGTTTTATGAAATCAAAGCATCGAAACCGGTCTTGTTGTTACAGACTATAGGTGCCGCCAGATTTGGAGCTCACATGTTCTAGCACTTGTGATTACCTTTTGAATTCTGTCTAAAACATTTGTCCTTCTCATAGTTGCAGTCATGTTCCCGCACACTGGTCGTATACGTAGCTGTTTTGAACGACGACAAGATTCGGTGTCTTGACATTCGGATTTATGGAAAGAGGCTGTGGAAAAGAGATGCAACGTCTCACTGCCTCATTACTTTTGAATCTGACTATAGGGATAGAGCTATATCAATACAACTAAACTTTTAAAATTATGCAGTGTTAATCAATTGTGAACCCAATCCTGACTTAAGCTATAATACTAATTCGAGTGATTAAACCATACAGCGGTTTCAGCGGTATGTCTAACCTTGCTATATTACATGTAAATGAGACGCGTTGCTACGGTACTTGGACAATTTTGAGTTTCTGAAATTCGTTCCTCTATTACAGAAGTAGCAGCGTAACGTTTGAATCTGTTAAGTTGGAATTTAGATTCTACTTTCGTTTAGAATAGCACCAATATACTCATGTCCCTTACGTTGCAGAATCACAAGCATTATAGTTTGTGAGCAGCACACGTTTCGGCATTGAGCATTCCGTCTTCCGTAAACCGGGACGATTGGGAAGCCACGAAAGCTATACAATCTGAAATTAGTCAAACTTTTGTGAAATTCTGAAGTTCAAGTTGGATTCCACCCTTACCCAGCTTTCACATAGCTGTCTATCTTAGCCGTTTACAGTAACCACTTCCAACTAGTTCAAAAATCGTCCTTACATTGAAATTTCTCCATTATTACCTCTGAATCTGTTAGTTGTTGCGAGAGTTAACCTCTGTAACCTGTCTGGCCCTCTCATTTCATGCTCTCTAACTTTTTCAATGACCGAGTCCCCGCCCTTCCTGCTCCGGAGGCACCGCCCTTCGCCGCTACCTTTGGTGGTGGGCGGGGCGCCAAAGTACCCGCCTATATTACACCGAGAGATTTACATATCAGTCATTGTCAGTTCGCCGATCTTAGGGTCTGGTGAGCCTTCTCTTCTCCTTCTAATCAACCTACTGAACCTACCTGAACTACCTGGACTTCTGAAGCTACAGTAACCCTCCCGATTACTGGACTCCGCCCATGACCGCATCCAGTCTAGCCACCATTACTCATTGGAGATCATACCTCTAGGAAGATGCAACATTTACTATTCTACAAGTTTCGACTACTCCATTAGCACGGTTGGCCGTTTTAGAAAGCTATCTTTGAAACATTTCTCTTTAGCAACTTTCAATCAGCAATGCTCTTTCGGGTCGTTTTCAATTTCGAAAGTTGGTGAACCAAAACCAACCTTTCTTGTAAACATCTCCGACCTAAGAAAGTTTGAAACATTTGCTTCTTCAAAATTTCTGAGAATCTATTCTTCTAAATATGAGCAGAATTGCCTGCCATTTGAGCATTCGCCTCATCATCAAATAGCAACATTTCAACATCATTTTGCATAGTGTATAGAACCTAAAACATTTCAAGACGCTAAGGTATCGTTCTTTGCCCCCAAAAAACCTAAAAACTGCATCCGAGACACATAACTGTGGCCGTAGAACGAACACTGCCCGGGTGGGTGCCCGGGCAGTTTTTGGCTGCCCGGGTAGCTAAAAACAGTTCAGAATTGTTGCCCGGGCAGGCTAAAACTACCCGGGCACCCACCCGGGCAGTGTACGTACTACGGGCACAGGTTACCGGCAAATTTTGAAACCCAGGCCGGGCCGGCCGGATAACCACTCTGCCAAGACATGTACCTTAGCAAAATGAGGTCCTGGGAAACGTTCCTATGAAGAAAACACTTTTGCACAGACCCCAAACAGCTAGTCTACAACATTTACTATTTGTGTATTAGAGTGGAATTGAATTATAGTTTATTTACCAGTACTAGCTCATTTTGAAATTGCATCATTAATTGGTTTTACATTCCAAATGTCTTGTTTTATGTCTGAAAGCATGTTTTTAGGCGGGAAAAATAAACATCATTTGGGAATTTGAACAGCCAGAACCAGGGGCCCTGAAAAAAATCGGCGGGCCGGGCCGGGGCCGGGCTCTAGTTGTATGGTCTTGCAACCTATGATGTCGAAATGTTTTACTTTCCAGTTGCAAGTCAAGAAGTGTTCAAAACATTTTTGAAATGTTTCACAACATATTAGACTAATATAGAATACAAATAATCATGGAAACTTCTTATCAGTAATGTCTGGGCGCCAGTGTACCCAAAAATGTCGCTTGCGCTTCCGGTTTAGTCTGGAATGATTGGTCTTTCAAATATATTTTGTTAGCAGGACTCTTAAAGGGAAGGGCCCTGAGCTATCAAGGGCTAGGTTTCCAGCGTAATATACTACAAAGAGGCTTTGTTAGATTGAAATGAATGCAATTTTGAACAAAAAGATACAAATCCAGGAGATTTTTTATACATTTAAATCTAACACCTCCTCTCTCTAAGATACTCTGTAGGATACTGCGCCGGAAACCTTACTCTAGATAGAGACTATAGGTTGCGCCAGAGCTAGTTATCCGGCCGGCCCGGCCTGTTCCCCAAAATTTCAGGCCGGTCCGAGCCGACTCAGGCCGGGCCGGTAACTAGCTCTGGGTTGCGCTTCCGGCTTCTTTTGGGATATTTGCTCTTTTCGCCATATTTTGCCAACCAGCAATGTTAGTTCTTCGGATTATGACATCTCAAAAGACCTTCCCATTTTGGAAGTTAATCCCAGAGTGCGAGCACGTGGTTTGAATCCATCCATCCCTTCGTGAATTTGCAATTCGCAATAAAAATAAAAATAAAGCCAGTCTTTCGATCTTCTGATATCTAAAGCTGATTAGACTGTATTCTGAGCCGATCATTAGTATATAAAAACAGATTTAGTTGTTTTCCAACTAGAAAAAGCCGCTTTAGAGATTTGACAAAATTGCAAGAAAGCAAATGTTTCTTCTTTTTGCAAGTAGTCGTAGCGTCTTCAGACACATAGGAAGTGATTAGTCCCCCCAGACTTCATATTGGTGCTCCAGGAGTTGAGTTTCTTCAGGCTAGCCAGTGCTGGTTATCCGACCGGCCTAGCCCTGCCTGACCTCATAGCCCTGGTTCTGCAGCTCCAAAATTACTACCGGCCGTCCCCGGACGAGCCATGAACCCCACTGTGGTCTTCATCCTACAATGTTTCAAATTATCTGAAGATATGGGCATTCTTCTGTTAAAATGAGCCAACCTACATCCATCATTCCCATTTTTTGTTCGGGATCTTAAAAAAGAAATTGCCCTTTGCACAAGGCGATATATGGTTAATAATTCAACACGAATTGTTTCTAAAATTAATTTTCTAATTGAATTTTGAATTTCTGAGAGTCCAATAGGGCCACCATCAGTGACATATATGACGAGCACACGCCTTAATTAACCTGATCAAATGTCACCAATGTGTATAAAAAGAGGAAAACTGAAACATTTGACCTGGGGTTTGTCTCGACCTCGGAGGTTGCGTTCGCCTAGTCGGGACGGGCCCGGCTTGCCTAATTTTTCAGGGCCCTGTCTAATAACAAATAAAGCTTCAAAGGACGCTGTGCCAATTGTTTTTTTCTCATTCTGAAGCTTGAGTTTCAATTTTTGAAAACCGGGTTCCCTTCAAAGTATCCTTCCAAAAAGCAAACCAAGTTTTCCTCAAACCAACAAAAGCAAATGTTTCAGCCTACGCACATGTAACTCGTTTGTTTATTAGCAATGCACGTGTTGCCTGAAATGGCAATGAATTTAAATCATATGAATTTCGAATTTCATCGTTGTTTTCGGCGCTGATGTCATTTCTCTATAGAGTTAGTCTAGGCCTAGAAGACATTGTTTATTTAGTAGCCGCCTTTTTTAGCTACTCTTGCATTATCAGATTCTAATTATGCCCATCTATTCCAAGATTCAACCGTCTACGTCACTTTTTTGTTTTGTCTAATTTTCTAACTCAATTCGGTTGAGCGGTTTTGGTCTACTTGTTTTCGATTCAGACATGTTTCCCATACTTTTGTATACTGTAGAAATGTTTTACCAGACGATAACTGTCCTAGAGGGGCTTAGACTGACAGTTCCGTGGAATTTGCTTACTAAGTGAGCAAGTTTTATGGAACCCCCCTTGTTTCTGAAGACAGCTCTTAGAAACAGAGTTTGTCTATTGTTTTGTCAAAGCTCAGACTTCTTTACAGAAACGAAATGTTTTTCAACATTTTGAAACAACCTTATTTTGTCTATGATCTTTTTGTCTCTTTCTTTTTCTCATTCTCAAAGATTTCACTGTCTAAATCTAAATGTTTCAGAATATGTCGCTCTTCACCGTACTCGTCTCCGCTTTTGCTCTCGTAGCTGTTCTCGTCCAGGCCGCTCCCGGCAATATCCTGCCCGAACCTCATCATAAGCCCCATCATCATTCATCCAAGAAGGATACCTCCATCAACGTACCTCAGTGAGTTTCAAACATCTAAGTTAAGGCAGGACATAGCTTCCGGGAATATTCGTTCTCGTGGCGGGAATGTTGATTACCGCGACCCTTGGTTACACAATGTTAATTCGCAATTCTGGTACACAATCATGTCTACAGTAGCGGACGGTCCTTAATTGAAATGTTTCAGCGCTTTCTCATTCGAAGGATCCGATGATCCATATGTCAACTACGACCCCGAAATCGGAGCCTATATCGAATGTGATGCACTAGAGAAGGGAAAGAAGATCACCAAGAAGTGTCCACTGTCCGAAGAAGGTTCCATGGGAACCGGCCCCATTCGACTTGCCTGTCAGACCGCCTTCAGTGTCGAGCGCGGAATCTTACACCAAGGCTGCTGGGCCCACCAAGGAGTGAGTTCCCCTATATTTCCTGGCTTGTTTTCACGGATTTCAAATGGTTTGCCTAGTGTACCAGACTAAAATAACGGCGAAACTACAAGACTAAACTGGTTTAGACAGATAATTCTGGGGAAATCTTATATTTGTTTAGGAGTTAATCTTGTGATTATGATAGACGGGAAAAGTAAATGTTTCGAGAAACACCTTATTTCATTTTACTAGAAGAATAAGAAAACTGGATTCAGTAACAAATTTGTCTTAAACTGTATGTTTCAGGAGTACATTGAGGAGACCTGCACCGTCGGAAACTGCGGATCCAATACCCGCCATGGCGACGTTCATTTCTGCTGCTGCAGAGGATCCCTCTGTAACAGAGATTACTACGTTCGCCCGGAAGTTGAGAACGCACCAACGGCCGACTTCACCGACCTGAACTAGAGGTAAGAGTACATCATTATACTAGGAGGCAGGGATATGGGTTTAAAACCGCCAGAACTGGAAATTTGTAGACTCTGACGGCGCCGGACATAAAGTTTCTAAAAGGACTCGGTCAGGTTTATTTGTAGTGGGACAATGACATCCTCCAATAACGAAAACAAAAAGCAAATAAAAAACTTTGAAACATTTACATTCTCGGTCCCTTTCAGACCCTGCACCGTTCATCTCCTCCCCTACTGCTGCGATCTGCCCGAACTTCATTCCTCTTCCTGAATTCTGCCATGGAGGTCTTCTAACAACAATGTCTTCTTTTTCTTCCTCTATTCAAATGTTTCAAAGTACCCTAGTGTTCTTGTTTCTAGAGTCCCCCCTACTACCCCATCTAACCGTTTCTACTTCTGAAGCCTCCGTAATCCGAATTCAACCCGTTATCATTGGAAATACTGCTAGAATCTCTGTAACATTTACTATAGAGAATTAGTTACTAGTAAAGAGATCTAGCAGTATGTCCATAACATATCATACTCTCTGTTTTATTTAATAATGTTTATCAATGTTGTATCGTTATATTAATTCTGAATCCCAATCGTACGATCTCATCCATCCCCCATAATACAATGTATCTCAAAGACTCTTGAAACATTTACATTCCGTACTTTTCGTGTATCCCTACTCTGATGATTCGCTGGTATCTAGTCCACAATTTCTCTCGTAAGGTTTTCGAAAGTTTATGAAACATTGTTTAGCGTTAGCAATAAATGTTGGTTAATAGTCAAAGTAGACGAGAGATCGAGAAAAATGTTGTAAACTTTCGAAAACGAATACCATCGAAGACCCCAGTTACTCTACCCCCTATGGCAGTTTCTAACTCTATTGCTCGATTCGAATTGGCGCGGTGTCATCTGCTGGGGGACTAAAGTTCCTCTAGCTTGAAACACGCGCCCATTGAAATCAGTAACTCTATCACCCCACGTTAGCTTTTCCTTTAATAATCTTATGTTTCAATGTATCTTAAATTATCTAATTTGTTGTATAGTCCACCTCAAGACCTAGGTTTCCAATGCGGTGTGACGAGCGGTTCGCCGTGTTAAATAAAATGAATGCACTTTTGGAGAAAACGCACCACGTCGACCGAGTTTACATTCATTTTTTATAACACCGCACCCCAACCCTGATACCGTGCTGGAAATCTAGGTCTTGAGATAGACTATAACTACCATCAACTGATGTGAAGATATGGACCCGAACCATGTTCGCTTTGATTCCTTGAATTAATGCCCGGGGTAATGGTCCCAGCTCGAAACAGTTGTGTCTTTATCCATTCTATAACATCCCCATTGAAACATTTGATTTTCCCCATTCTTTATTATTCGTGCGGTTCAGGTAGATCTCAAAGGCGGCGGAGTTGGAGCGTTGCATAATTCTAGTTTCAATTGTTAACTATTCATTAAAAAATATTCTGTTAATATTTGTTATATAACCTTAAGGCAGATCCATTCTCAGTTAAAATACAAACCCTAATTCTTGCTAGTTGTCATAGCAGTTGTGATCCGCAAAACCAAATGTTTCACAACTGCCTCAAGCTGAGCTCGCACATATTGTCTGTACCAAAATCAAGTTCGGCTTGACTTCCGTACAAAAGTTCTAAATATAGTCCATCCCAAGACCTAGGTTTCCCGCGCGGTATCAGGAGCGGGGCACAGTGTTATAAAAATGAATGTACTTTTGGAGAAACCGCACCGCGTCGACCGATTTTACATTCATTTTTTATAACAATGCGCCCCGTTTGTGATACCGCGCTGGAAATCTAGGTCTTGAGATAGACTGTATGTCCGGCTGCTTATTTTGGGACAGACAAATATAATAATCATGCATCTACTCTCATACAACTAAGATAATGTGATCTCTGATACTCTCTGGATATACGTAAATGTTCCTACTTTTTTTATATATGAAAATAAATATATTCTCTAAAATTTGTTGTTTTCTATTTAAACCCGAAATTTAATAAAATCTGGGGGAGTAATTGTTTGTTTTACTAGCGATAAATAGGGGAATAATGCAGACTATAACAAATTCCACTCGGGTACTGCAACATTTCGGTTTCAAAAGGGTAGACAAGAAAAGGGAAAAGGCCGGCCGGGCCGACCCGGGAAGTCCCGTTTCCCAAATTTTCGGCCCGGCCCGGGACGGCCCGTGAAATTCCCAGCCATGGTTGAACTATTATCAAATTAACGTGTTTCTTGTCATCGTACATAATCAAATCTTGCTGAGCACTTGCAGATGTTTCGTTTTCGCACCAACCACCATATAAATTTAGCAAATGTTTCAAATTCAATAATCTCTTTCCAACTTCGAACTTTTTGTCTGCAATTTCTTTGTTCCAGACTAAAAGAACTAATCTTTGTCTTCGACACAATGCTTTTTTCGTTTCTATGGCTTTTTTCGGGACAAAAGGTTTTTGCTCTACTTCGTTCTACCCTTTTTTTGACTTTTGATTTTTTCACGCTAAATTATGACGACGAAATTCATAAATATTCTAGTCCAGGGCTGGCAAAAGGCCGGCCGTTTCTTAAATTTCTTAAATTTTTTTAAATTTTCGTTTTAAATTTAAGGTTTCTTAAATAGTCGGGCCCGGCCCGTGGGGATTTCCCAAAAAGTCGGCACTTGCCCGGGCCGGCCCTTCAAATTCACAGCCCTGTTCTAGTCTGTCCAGTCAAGTGTTTACTAGTTTCTGCTGCTAAAGAAACCAAATGTTGTACCGGGTTCAGCAGAGGAGTGAGAGCGGGGTAGGCGTGCTTGGGGGGGGACTAATCTAGCTGAATGCATAGATTATAAATAAACTAGAAGCCTTGTTTTGCAGCAGCAATTCAATTCACCAAAAATAGCCAAAAAAAAAGCACACCGAGTTTCAGCGGCTAAAAAGGGGAGACGTCTCTGTTAAATAGGCTTAAATCATGTGCTCGTCCAAGATGGGATTAACGGAGTTCTAAAAGTAGAGGTTTAGCCAGCTAAGTACCGGATTATGCTGGCTTGGTGCCAGTAATGGAGATTATTCTGGCTTTAGGCCAATATCGGGCAGAAATACACAACTGAGCACATAATGTGATAATTCCAGGATTTGGTATTCAAAAAGCGTTGAAAGCAAACAAATATCTTTAAAATATTAGACGATTTGATGAAAATACCATATTTTACGTCTACCGTGACTTGTCTCAGCGGAATGAAGGGATGGGAAAAAGTAAAAAAAAGGGAAAGTTACTTGACTTGCCTCAGTCAAAAGTAGCAGTGAATGAAGGTTCGGCAAGGCGAGCTTCTGGGAACAGATACCGGGCATGTCGGGCGTGCCTCGTTGTGCACCCTGTAAAATATTATATCCTACCATGATTGGGAAAAGTTCCTGCGATAATTCATTACTTTATAAAGCGCAATATATCTGCATACTAATTCCACATACACTCTGGACCTTCAAAAATTTATGAAACATTCAGTTTTGTATAAAATTTCGGTGAACACGTGAGACCCACGAACCAAAAAGCCATTGACACAAATAGAAAACAAAGTGTAATTTAAAGTAATTGATGACTCAGGCATTGTTGTTGGCTAGAACAATAAAGATTTAAAAAGGTTCAACCATGTATAATGGAATAAACAAGTCCGGCAACCACAAAAAAGCTTGTTGGTCAATCCCGTATTTTGTAACACCGTAACAAAGTTTTTAAATCTTTATTGTTCTAACCAACAACAATGCCTGAGTCATCATTACTTTAAATTACACTTTGTTTTTTTTATTTTTGTCGATAGCTTTTTGGTTCGTGAGTATCACGTGTTCACCTAAATTATATACATATACATAAAACAATATTCATCAACAAAAAAAAATAGTAAACGTTTTACAATATATATTTTTAACGAACCAGTTACTATCAGTTAGAGTAGCTTCTTCATTTACTAACACCAGAAACATTTACTTAACAGTCTAAGTAACTTATAATATAGTCAATAACAAAAAAAGACTGCATTGAGCGGTGTTGTTTAAGGTTACAAAATCGCTCGTTGTGTGGCAAAATTAAACTTCCATTATATAGTTCGATGCGTAATTTTTGTTTGTTGTTAGAAAATATTATTGTACTAGTTTTATTTTTATCATGTCCAGATAAAGACAAATACGCAATTGTGGATGCCTATGTATACCTGTGGGATTCCCCAGTCAGAAATCCCTTAGTCCGGGTTAGAGTATACATTTTTCCTCCTATCTCAAGATCTTGTTCTTCGTTTGCCAGAAAAACCTCTTTTCAAATATTATGCAAACGCGAACCATAGAGATCACGATTACAAACGTTTTATCATATGCGCCGAGCACATTTGTTGGTTCAGTTATTTCATACAATCAGGCGCTTTTTCTATTTCAAGACTTAACTTGAAGTTTAAACTAAATTCTGAATGAAATACGGTAAGTGAAGGAGAAGAAATAATTTTTCGTCTTCGAGAAAATCAAAGTATAAATTTTGTGTCCGAATGTGTAGAATATGTAGCCTACTTGAAATGTGTTTATACAAAGAACATAGAGGAAGTTCTCTATTATATTATAATATGAATGTTTGGGTAAAAATATCATGAATACAAAGGAAAGTATAGTCAGATTCAAAAGCAATACCGCCATGTTGGCTGCCAATTTCGTCATTTTTGACTCTGCGCCTGCTGGCATTCTACGCGCGCGATATCAGCAGATGGCAAACTTGCTCTCGCTATACCTTACTCACACAAAATATTGCAACACTCCTGTAGACCCAATTTTATAAACTATTGCGGACCATTGCAAAAGTCTGCCCCAATCAGTTTGCAACTAGAGTAGCCCGATCGTATACCCTTGCATAAAGCGTCCGCCGACTATAGTGGTAGAGTGTACTCATTAAATATATCGTTGCGAGTCCCCTTTGACCAGATAAAACTAGTTAGTTCTAAACGAAGACTGTTTAATATATCCTGCAACATTTGCTTTTCCACTTTCCCCGACTACTTTAAGTTTTTTGAGTTAACTGAATTAACCTAAATATAATTTAAATGCACTTTAGATCTGTATCAAAAACTGCTTTCTCATTTGGAAAATTATCAATGGTATAAGTTTGGAAACTTCCTTACGAGTGATTAGCTACGAGTTCATGCATCATAAAACCGATCGACCAAAATTAAAGAACAGGGATAAACTAGATGTATGAAATTTTTTGCTGTATGATCTGGGGTTTGGGTTCTCCAACACGCTTCGTACACTAGAAGACTGGATGTTCGAAAGGAATTGTTCAACTGGTTCATTTTTCGCTATTGTAACCCTCGTTACACCAATTCTTCCAGATTCTTTGGTGAGCTTGATTCGATCATCTGCCCACTGGAATGGTTGTTTGCCAGGGATTCTCTTTTTATGTTAGGTGTAATCAAAGAACCAAGTGGAAGCAGTAGAAGTGATGACTGTGAAACAGCAGGGCTTCCCTCTTCCATGAAATTTGCAATAAATGGGCCGTTGCGGCCGGGTCGAAAATGGCGGCCGGTTTGGGTGCATTCATAAGATGGGGATGAACATATCAGTAATTGGTTGTCTAAAGCTTCGCCTGCGGTTTCAGGAATTTATCAAATACTAGTTATCAAAATGTATCCAAAAATATCTCTCTATGATGCATTAACATAAATGGTATGTGCCAATTAAATTAATGAATGTGGATGAACCCTGTAATTACGAAGGTAAATGTTTCATGTTTACGTTTACTTTCATTGATTTACAAACATTAGTGATCCCAGTATTTGCTATGAATAAAACTTCTATTTTATTAACAACTTTGAATGATAGTATAGTCGACGGACGAATCGCTTGCAGCTACAGGACTATTTATTAAAATTAGAGGGCACAATTATACCGGTTCTCTGTATATGATAAGGTATAACAATACTATGCGGTACATCATTTCAAATAAAAAAAAGAAAAAGAAAAAGAAGAGATCAAGGTTGGGATGTAATGATAAAAGGTTTCGCCCCCCATTTCCGACCTTTTACCAGTTGTTGAACTATCTACAGGTCAGAGCATTGCGTTAACATGTTTTCATTAAACTGGTGATGTGAGTTTCATCAGGGCAATCCTGTAGGTTATGTTGAATTATATATATATATAAAAACAGAGAGAAAGACTAAGGATTATTTCTACATATGAACTTAGATTTGCTTTGGTACTTATCATGTTGGTAACCATTATTTTGACCGGAAAATTGTTTCAAATTTTGAAATTATTCTTCGTGGCGTGTTTTTTTTAAATTTATTATCCTGCGCAATGATGAGGACTGTTGTTGAATGGGTATTCTATATAGTATTGGATCCTTTTGTTAGGGTCTTGTAGTAGTACTTTTTATTTGGAGGCTCGTTATGTTTTGCAACAACTCCGTGCTCTATTGTTAATGGAGTGCAGTATATATTTATTTTTATTTTTGTATTTGAAGCTTATTTCTGGGTGTGATATTTCCTTTTGAATTTCGCGCTCCTTCTAAATTCTACCGTACATCCCTGTAAAGGATTCATCAGTCGACCATAATTTATAGGTTTTATTTGTGTCTTCTTGGAAGGATACTGGGAAGGCAGGAACTTCAATGAGGAGACGATCTCAACAAAGCAACAAAAGAAGTACAGACAAACGGATTGTCCTGGATGACTCTGGCAAGTACGGACCAACCGAAATGGCAGAAAATAACCACTCAGCCGATCAACGATCTCACAACCTGTGATCAAACCGTTTCTGAATAATAACAATAATAATTATTATTATTCAGAATCGGTTTAATCACTGGTTGCTAGCATAGCATGTCATCATATTTTACTTCTAGATTTGTTTCTATCATGTATCGCACCCAATGTTTTTCAAAGGAGGTTACCAATGTCCAGCAATGGCCTCATTCCTCCCCGAAAGTACGAGTACAAATTTCAATTAAATAGTAATACTGTGATCTTACTTTTCAATTAATTACTCTTTTGGCAAAATAAAATGTTATTATTATTATATTATTATTATTATTAATGTATGGTTTCTTGCTTGCTAGTACAACATAATATCATATTAACACCCTCACATCACTATATTATGCTGATGGGTGTCCTGTACTTTCTATTTATTCAAATTTCTAACATTTCGAATTGAATAACGCCAAGTGCTAAAGTTTAGTTTATGTATCGATCATCACCATGCGGATGTACTTCATTTAGAATCTTTGCTCTCATTAGCATCCGCTTCAATCTAACAGGAAGCAGTGTCATTGAACTCATCCAATGGAAATGTCGCAAAATGGTTTTTAATTTTCAATTTGTAGGAAAATGAACTTGGCATTTAAAAAGCATCAAGTATATGATTCACAACTTGAAGGTTTAAAAGCGTTCTGAATCATTTCAAAAGCAAGCAGACAAAGCTGTTAATTTGGCCTGGCCTGTGAAATATCTTTTCCAGCCTGTCCTGGCCCGTGAATCCTGGAAAATTTGAGGCCAGGCCAGCAAAAGCAAGGCTTAACAGCTCTGCAAACCTAAACCCAATTCTACAACCATATAGTATAGCCCCGCAGCAAAACAAAGGGCCATGATTGTACAACCTTAAGTATAGTCGTCGGATAAACGATATACAATTTAAATGACTGAGTGCTCAATTTACTACGCACAGAGTAGTTACATTCACTAATATAAATTAATTCTTTAACGAAAATAAGTTCGATGTGGTATTGTACATTGCATCTTTGAGTAGTGCGCGTTTTCGCACTTCAATAAAACTTTGCAGTTCGTACCGTATACCCTTGCATAAACCTTAGCCGCCGACTATAGTAATCCATACTAGGTGTTACTTTATTTCCAGCGATACCAACTATAAAGTTGTACGAAATGCTGCAAAATCTATGATTTCTTAGTCTAAAAAGTCATTAACCATATTGCTCACTGAAAACGATGTCTCAGCTACTTAGCAGTATGTAGTTTGTAGTCCGTAATACCTCGAAAGCAACTAAAATTGTGCTTTTTTGTTCAGATTTGCCGCTGGATCGCAAGATCTAGTTAGGTAGCGCTGATGTTTTGCCGGCTATTTGCCGGTAAAGCGCGAGTTGTACTTTATACCGGATGTGATGTAAACGGAAGAGCGCTTGCGTAGCAACGGATGGGAATTTGATTCAAAAGTAATAATACATTTAAATAGGATAGATAGATAAATAAATACATGTATTTATCTTAGATGGGGGGTCTGAAATTGTAAAAACGAAATGCAAAATAGGAAAATATTTCCCGAAGACATTCTTCTTCTTTTCTTTCTGCTGAGCGGTCGACTACTCTCTATCCTCTCTTGTATTCCTGTTATTCCAACACTACAAATGGGGAAAGGATCACCGAAGAAGAAAAAGGAAGATGAAGGTACTCTGTATATAACTAGGGAAGAGTTTCTTGCTGACAAACAGCAACTTATCAACATGTATGAAAGTCAGATTGCAAGAATGAACGAAAGCTTCAAAGTTCTCTTGGACATTGTTACCGAAATTCGTCAAGAGGCTCGCGAGCGAAATTCTAAAGGGATTGCTTTGTACTCCAGTGCAGTTCAAGATGGACACAAGGCTGTAATTGGCCCACCACCTCCACCAGAATTAATTCAATATAGAGCTATGAAGTCTGTGGAATCCAATAAAACCCATGACAAGGACAATAACTTGGTTCTGGTCGGCGTACCGTTGGAAATTGAAGATGTGTCTACAGCTGTTAAGAAAGTAATTCGGGATAATCACCTGGTTGACTCGGTGGTAATTGACTCCTTCCGTCATCTGAACAAGGACAGTAAACCTTCAAGAATAGTTAAGGTTAAACTAAAGTCTACGAAGGACAAGCCCTTGCTGAAGAAAATTCTGGGATCAACAAAGGAACTCTGCAAATTTGCACGCGACGATCTAACCCC
>JAQGAV010001287.1:0-22011 GCA_034691345.1 Phasmarhabditis papillosa
ATTTAGAGAATCCTTAATAATTTGACATCAACAAATCTAAAAAATCTCAATTTTGAAAAATTGGCTGGTCCTCTCTAGTTTTAATATCGTAACAAACCACATATTAAAGATAATGATAACTAGCCTTCCACCAAACGATATGGGTGGTCCGCCATGATTCAATTACTCTACGAGTGGTGTATGTCACAAGCAATCACAAGCAATTACAAGCTTACCGTTCAAATTCATCGCGGCCTTCCGGTCTTCTTGTGCCAAGAATAACTCCAAAATCATTCCATTTTGGATATCCACCGACAAAAGCTTCTAAAATAGTATAATTTTGTTTTTAATGGTAACAGACCACCTATGAATAAAACTGTACTATACAACTATTGTAACCCATGAGTTAATCAATGTGTTTCAATGATTTATAGAGCCTTTACATTGCGAATAATTGAAGTGAAGGTCATTAACATAAATTAACTTAATAGGGGGTACTGCTCTAATAACCAAACAGAAGAATATTTGACAATTAAAATAAATAAGTTTGTTATTTAGTTATTACCTGGGAATAGAACAAGTTCAGCATTCTTTTCTTTTGCTTCTCTTACTAACTTTTCTAGTTTAATTAGAGTAGATTCAGTATCATAAAGAACTGTTCCTGCTTGAACAATAGCTATTTTAGACATATCTGAAGAGCTAGATGATTATTATTAAATAACATATAGTATTCAAAGATTATTTTATTAAATATACATAAATAATCTTATTAAGCAAGTTTATAATGCATTTTACTCCATTGTTACTAGGAGTTATACTAAACAAACATATAATAAAATACTTATGTTAAATAATATATTCGAGAACTAAGAAAAGTCTGCGAAAGGCTGTTTAATCTGAGAGTATCTCAAACAAATTTAGCTAAATTGATAATGATAAGAAATCTTCACATAAAAAAATTAAACGGAGCTCAAAAGTATAGCAAAAGGTTTTACAATCGAAATATAAAACTATTTTAATAGAATAGCTTACACAATAATCTTATAGCAATGTTAAGCATCTCTATTTAAGTGTATCACTCTTGTTTCAATATGTAATAGTTTAAAAATAATAAAAGAATACTATTACTTTAATAACAAAAAACTAAAAGTCAAGTGTAAACTAAATAGACTATAGACTTGATCGGTTCCGCACTCTGTTTAATATATGAGTGTCTACGTGACCTTTGTAAAAATAAATGGTTATCTATCATGCATGTTCTCTACTCATTACATCTAATTCATTTTTATCACGTACAACTAGAGAAAACACCTATAATATACTATTTAAGTCTTATAAACTATATTTATATTATATTTACAATTACATGGTATGGCTAGCACCCATATCTACAATAACAATTATCTCTTTTCTTCAATCAAACCATATTACCAAAATATGTGGTTTATTGTGTAGTTTACGATGTTCAGCGAGAAGGTGGACGTGGCTTTCTGAAGAGAAGACAATGCAATTAAAGGGTGCGTAATACTTCTTGCGGCAACTAAGAATTCCATTTTCGAATAGAACATATAGGTGGGAGAAATAAACAGAATTTGCAGTGCAAATATGCATTTCTTCAATCAAACCATATTACCAAAATATGTGGTTTACTATCCCGTTTCCGAACTGGGCGATTTTGCCGATTTCCTTTGAAAAAAAAACATGAAAAAGGCCATTTCGGAAACGGGATAGTACCATCTGCGTAGTTTTTATTCTCATCGTCAGTAACACCAATTAAGATGGCCAAAATGAAATGTAATGTAAAAGAAGTTTTACCCTTTTCTTCAGTTTGTTTATAATTTATATATTATTAATAACTTTTCGAAAGGAATAACGTGAAAAATAGAAAATGAAACAAAGTTTTGAGTGTACCGGTTGAAACCTTGTAGTATCCATAAGAACAGTAAATATCTCTCATAGAGTGTCCCAAAATGGAAAAGTACTAAACCTTTAGGTAAATAAGGTGTGTTCTTCTCAACAACTGCATTCCTCTGATATAACAGCTTAAATATCGTTCGCTACTGTCTACTAAGGGATTTAGATGGTAAAGTTGCTCAATACCAGCACGGATGTTGCTTTGTTGTTAAAACTTAATATAAAATTAATTAGATTTTGTTACATTCTATTAATTTGGTAAGTTATTACATCAAAAGTATTCATTCGCCTACTAAACTAAGACAGTCAATCTTAGTAATACTTTCTTAGCAAATACACGACGCAACATTGTCTAATAGGAGGTCCATGTATTTTATTTAACACTAACCGCCGACGTAGACTGGGTCTCCCAGCAACTTTAAGTCAAATTGATTTTACTTTCGCTGCAGCCTGCCTCCGATTTATCAGAGCTGGTTACCGGCCCGACCTAAAGTTTTGGAAGTCAGGCCGGGCCGGCCGGATAACCAGCTCCGCGATATATGGCTATACAAATCGTTTGCATATATATCCTATCCTCATCCTCTGTATTCTAAATGTTATAGAAGGAGTGAGGTATACTTGTCATGTCTTATAATAAAAAGAAAGACATCAAATGGATAAAACAGTTGCAAAAAGTCATTTGTTCTGATTCATAGTTTCTCCCTCCCATGATACATTTTAGCCAAATCAGTTGAGAAATAATAAGAAGCTAGGACATATATATATATATATATATATATTACATGTAATACATATATATTACATCAGTGTACTATACATTTAGATTATATATATATATATATATATATATTTATTTATTTATTTATTCATCCACATTATTAAGACTGAATAAAGTTTCCGGTTTATCTACAGGGGTGGTCTCTTGCTGGGGTCTTTTACTACTAACTGTGGCTGCTAGCAGTACTGGTAAAACGAACAGACCGTGTATCAAACCTACAAATATATTCTAATTAAAATAAGTTTACAATTATTAGCATAACAATTTAAAAGCAGAATTCACGGAACGGCCATTTAATAAATACTAAAATGTAATGAAGCGGCTTACCGAAACGATCACTTTCATATTTATAGAATATCTTTGGTAAGTTTTCATTTTTAAATGCGATATAGTATAGAATAATAGGTTAACTTACCAATGCCGACCACTAAAAATATAGTTTTAGCAAAAGCAACTATAGCATAAGTAGGTACAAAGATTAATGGTAACATGCACAAGAAGGTAGAGAGTCCCGCCTGGAGAAGAAGGATTACTGTAGCTTTGTCTGAGTATCTTACTTGTACCATAGGAGCAGCCATTTCCTCCAGACTGGCTTCTACTCGAGAAGTTGCTGAACCCACAGAACGGTAGAACTTGTATGCTACATGAGCTGTGTAGTCGACGCTGTAATAAAAAAATAATATATATATGTAGCGGTGTTATAAACAGAAGATGCCGCCTAAGTTAATTAAACATTATGGGCGGTAAAAGTCGTGTTAACTAAAGGACTGTACCTAAAACCAGTAGCAAGCAAGACGTCTACTTGAGTAACGGGATCTAGGTCAGAGCCCCACCATGAAAGGCATCCAACGAGAGCTGTAACAACAATATATATGTTATTATATAGTAGACTTATTTATATTCCTATATAAACTGTTAGAATTAGTTTAATAACCGCGTAAAATTATAGCTATTGTCACCTAAATACTAATGATTAATGTTATTTATATATTTTTGTTAATTTAAACTAACTATAACATATGCTGGTAATAGTAAAAGTAATTACTGCAACTCCTCTCTTCGAAGTTACAAAACATAGACAGACTAGAGCCATACAGGCCACCGTCAGAGCTATTGAACCAATAAGGTCATTACGGACCTACAGTTAATTATATTGATGGTTTCATAGAGATTGTCTTACTGTAAGTATTATGCCGAGTACTGCAGAGTCGCCATCAAACAGACTTGCATTGAACTGTGGATATTTGTGCAGTGTGGTCCTGACGGACTGCACAAACTGCGCTCTATTCGCCCATTCGGCCATGCCGTTACCAAGTAAAGAAAACTGGAAGCTTGTAAGGCGAGGCTCACTGTAATAATATAAATAACTAAATAATATTTATAATTGTTTAACATTTGCTTGAAATGGTTAATTTCGTTTTCAAAACTTCTTATTTCGTTGTTCTTGGGTTTTATTCTAGTTAAATTAGTAATATATTCCAGAACCACCCACGCTGTCATATTCTCTCGTTGGTAGCGAATCGTTGTTGGATTACCGACTTGGTCTAGCCAAAAGGGTAGGTTCTTTAAGGACGGTGAATATGAATCAGAAGACAAAAACAATGAGGAGGTCCATGATGATATCTAAACATTGTGGATTGTAGAACATTAACTGGCGGTGTGATCTACTAACCTTTCTATCGAATTCTTCGTAGGGGGTGAGAAAGAGTAGAGTTCTATTACGCCCGTAGGCACCGGGTATTGCTTCGAGCAGTGAGATCATATTATAAAATGCATCATACTAAATTACAAATACTGTACTAAATATAGTCACCGGACGAATCGCATGTAAGCCTAGGCTGCGAATATTGCCCTCTAGTGATAATCATCAAAATTCAAAAAGTATTACAATATCTTTAAACGCATTTTTCTAGGGGTATTTTTTAAAAAAATCTTATTGTTTTGCTCAAAATAGCTGAAAGATAAGATCTATATTATAATTTTACAACAAATCTGCTGGAAAACTCGAAAGGGAGGAAAAATCCAAAATTTTTTCTTGGAATGTACGCTATTCAGCGTTAATTTCTATCGTCAACATGGAAGTGTCTACAGTTTCTAAAAACATGAGATTTTGCCGCGGACTATATACATACTGAAGTAGTATAACTGTACTACTTCACTAATTTAATTACTTTTTTTAGTAAAATGTGATTTTAAATTATATGTTTCATAAATAATGTTTATGTGACTAGACTAACCTCATCTTTATTATTTATTACGGGTGGTCTATTTACATAGATATTTACAGGGAAGAATATGTCCATTACCGGTCTGTATAAGATGGTTATAATTCATTTATTTATTCTAAATAACTAACCTTATTCCTTTAAGAGCAGTTAAGAGAGGTGAATTAGAGGGAAATGCCTTTGCAGGTTCGAAGGTAGACTTCATTGTGAAAACACCAAAAGATGAAAATACATAGAGTGATGAGAGAAACAATAAACACAATAGGCGACCATAGAAAGATGTAAGCAGTGAACTGTACTGAAATATTATAAATAGGTACCCACCACGAGCATAACTAAGGAAGAAACCGCTATTCATTGTAATTATAAAGGTGTGTTTACCTTCAATGAAATTGTTAAGGGTACTCTTTACAGCACCTTATATCTCCCGTCTTCCGTGCTTTGTATTTTGAACCCTATGTTCTTTTTCTGTCCCGATATATAAGTTGCCAACCCTGTTCGCTTTGTAAAATTGGACTGTTTACACCTGGCATAATTTTAATTTAATTTCTTATAATATCATATAACCTCCAAACTAAACTTAACCTAAATGGTGATTGTTGATACTTAAGGAAACATAATTTGTAATGTAAATGATTTTCTTCCCTTCTCTTTTATATAACTTAATCTTACTAACTTTGTTATAGAAAGTGTTTTTCTTCTGTGTATTAGTGTTAACTGTATTGTACTCATTATCATCTGAACACAAATAAACAACGGGTGTCAATATTGTATAAGTGAAGATATAGTCGAATAATAAGGCCAATGAAGTTGATAAACAGAATAAGCTCATCTGTATAAATAATAAATATATTAAACTATTATTTTGAATAAAGACACCATATACTCTACATTTATCTATTTTGCGCCTTTACAGTTTAAGAGATCTATCACCCTGCTTATAGTTAGTTGCATCTTTACTTTAATTTGTTAATTTTAATAAATATGTGAGTAACTTGTTTTCAGGAAAGAAAATTAGAACAAATTTACAAGTGTGCCGTGCCTTTAATAGCGGAATAATGATTCCCGAGCCGAAATACTGCTGAAAAAATCCCACCCAGAAATTATATATCACATTTACCTGTGGTGTAGGTGTGAAAAATCCAACTCCGAATGCTATCATGTTAGTGACTGATGTTATTGTAATAGATGGACCTACATCGACGATTACTTTTCTTAACCGGGAGGCATGGTCTCTTATCTTGCCGTGGGCCTGCCACCGGTACATCAGAATAAAGGCATCATCAACACCTACAATTAACTAATTCATCTAGCTTAGTGCTATATTTCTATGTATTAGTTAATCTAGATCTATCTGTGTCACTTTATAAAAACATTTATAACTAATTAATATACAACACTAAAAGTGTCTTTGCTATTGACGGGGTTTTGTCAAATACAATCTGTCAAATATGTAAATTTAATGACAAATTGGTCTTAAATGCACAGCGGGTAAGTTTTCCTATACGATGGATATGCTAAACAAGTGAAAGTGATCGACTAAATATACTTAAGACAAAAAGAAGCTATAGCATTAAATATATGGGGGGTTTTTACCTATTCCGAGTACTAGAAAGGGTGTTACACACTGCATTGAATATATTGGATAATGTAGCCAAGCTAAGAGACCGAATGCAGCAGCTGTAGCCAAGAAAGGAGTCAGTATAGTAGCAGTTACTGAAACGAAAAGAGTAAAGGCAGCGTTTAGACTACAGTAACCTATGTATTCTAACCTAGCAACAATACTATCCCGTATTGCGCTTATTTCTTCACGGTGGTCTTGTATTTTAAATAGCGGCACCAATTAATTAAATAGGTGGCCTGTTCTCTTTATAAATCTCACCTAAGAAGACTACAAACTTTCGTTTACTCTGTTTCCCAACTACAAAAATAACAAAAACGAACAAGAAAACAAAGCCGATTGACATTAGAGCAGTGGCCTATAAAGAAGATTTAGAAAGGAATCTGGGCAGGTTGCAGCATCAACTTAACCGCGCGGGAGGTATGGACAGATCACCCACCGGGTTACAATATTTATGGATTTTGTAAGGTATAGTTTAGTAGAATAACAAATTATCCTCCACATGTAGAAAAGATGCTTGCAATATTCTATGGAGAGAACGGTTTAATAAAAATTTAGGTGTAACGTCTTTTTTAGCGGCGTATTAATTGAGGCTTGAATGAGAAATTAGTAAACACTACCTCTAGAGCCCCTCTAACCATTTCATGGTTAGCTATTTCATCACCAAATATTGTAAAGTTAATTATAGGCGAGAATGAATGATTCTTGCTCATCTCAAAGAACGATAGTGTCGTGTCCTGCAACGAATCTTTAGCTCTAGGGTGGTCTACAGTAACCAACCAAGTAGGCATTGCGTCGAGCCTCAGTATCTGCCCTAGTAAAGTACCATAACACAACTGTTTTGGCCTCAATCCAAGTACGATTAGATTGCTCTTGAATAAGGCTGGTCTTACAGAGATATTACGAATACCGTTTACCTCTTACATTCGTTTCTCCTAGATGAAGTCCCAAAAATAATGGGGTAGACTTAATCTTTGTGACTGGAAAGCCTATAGTTGTCTCGTCTTGCAGAGTAGGTTTTTGCATTTGTTTCTAAAGAAACAACAACTAATATTCAAATATTTAGTCTTGGTCAACTTTTATTTCTTATGCTTTGAAAAATAGTTGAATAACTATTCTCTTTAGATATTGCAAATTTAAAAATAATATTATTTAATAACTACCAATACTGCATGGAAGGGGCTATTGAGAAAACAAAGTGGGTGGCATGCGGTATCTTCCTCACCCAAGTACAGAAACTTCTTAATTAGTTTATCAAAGCGAAGAATCTAAAATAGAACATTTGTCTATTATTATTATTTTTATTATTATTAATATTATTATTATTAGATGGTTTATGTTCATAACAGGAATGTGCTGATCCCGCATTCCGCAATCCTTCACATTTATGATCCACACCTGTTTTGTTCATTAAGATAAATTAGACTTAAAAGAAAGAAAATTAACTTATATTTATCAGTAAAAGTTCCACAACTGTATCGAATTCCTTCTTCAAATTAAGTTTTCTACCCTTAGATTATATGTTGATCCGCAAAAACAATTTAGAATTGGTTCAAACAACGGAGAGAATTTAAAAACCAACCCTCAGTGACTACATTATAAGTTCGCATATAAGCTAGCTTTGTCAAAGTTTACTTACACACAGTCTTTGTCATTCCTAACTAATTAATTCATCTTAATACCGGTTTGGATTTATTCAAATTAAATTTTGTCATTTTCATAAACTATATCACCCTTTGCGAGGTAGGATAAATTATCTCCATGGAGACACTGTTCTTATAGCGCGCTCGATAGACAATCTTGCTAACACTGGAGCGCACTTGATTTTAGTAGATATACAGACCCATAGAGTAGAGAGTAGATTATTCTTCTGACGCGGTTGTCAGGTAGAGGAAAGTGTCAACAACAACTAACTACTCCGAATTAGCTGATAGATAATCACTCGACCCAGCTAAACCGAAAATGCAAAATCTTTTAAAATCGTTCATGTTTCATCATTGTTTTCTGCTATTTATATCATTTTTCTTAACTTTTCAAGCTGATTAATTTAAAACAATAAAATTTAAAATGAAGTTTTGTGTGTACCGTGCCTTTAAGTGATACCGTACCTCTTCAACCTGCTCATCTCGGAACAGGTCACCGCCGTCGATTGCATTGAAAACAACAAAAGCCCGTCTGGGAAACACAGATAAATTATGAAATTGTAGGTAATTGCGAGTTTCTCTGAAAGTTTATTGATTATGCTCATCTAACTAGAACTATGAAATAAAATAGACCTCGTTATGCACAAAGAATATATTAACAAAAAGCTTTTTTAGCATTGCTTATTAACTTCGGGGAAGTAAATGCATCTACAGAGCTGTTAACCCGGCCCGGCCGACTTTTTTGGACCTCGGCCGGGCCGGGCCGGTTTCTCGAATTAACATATAATCCGGCCCGGCCCAGCCCAAGATTTGGAACTCAGGCCGGGGCGGCCGGGTTAACAGCTCTGTGCATGTGTATGATATTATTCTCTTTATACACCCAACATGTATTGCACATACTTCAACGTGGCGCATCTCAAAGATGTGCTCCAATGGAACTATTTTACCGTACACCCCACTTATTCACTATTAATAGTTGTGTGTATTTGAAAGTAGGTCCTTAAACGAAAGTGGGTGAAAGTATAGAGGCAGATGACTGTCCCCAATTAAATACTACAGACCATTACAAAATAAATGTAACATACTTAGTGTTATTGAAAGTGTAATCGTGTCTGGTAAATAAGGCTTTGTAGGACAAATTAGCAGTTGCTGTTCTTAGTTTAAAATAGAGTTTAACCTTACTTACATTGCAGTTTGTGAGTCTTGAGGACTGAATGATCTTCTAATATCTTGTTCAAAGTGTACATTATACAAGCCAGAAGAGAAGAACACACATACAATAAGGCTAGCTGAAATAAACATGAGCATATCACTTACACAAGTTTGCTTCTCCCGCTAAATCAAACAAACTTTTGAACTTCTCAAGAATATAATATTGAAATGGAAGGTTTTGTTCATAAACTAACACTAATCGTTTCTCATTCAGTGATCCAGGATTCCAAAACAGGAAAACAATATATTGTTTTAGTAAAATCAAAAGTATTTTAGAGTGTATGAACAGAAATTACCGACTCCTCGGCCAAAATGTTTCCTTACATAAAATTTTATTTACAACACTTTGTTTTAAATTTTACCAGGACTACATTTTCGAAACATTTGTGATTTCCTGGTCGTAAAAATCATTTATCCATGACGAACTGAAGACCCCCCGCTAAGTTATCGTTTTCTCTGGACATGATGATTCTGTTTTGGCAGAATGAAAACAAGAAATAGCTGACGCTAGAGAGACACCTAGGTAGTTAGGAGAACAGAAACTATATAGGGAATTGTAAAACAGACTCATTTAAGGCTACCCTGCAACCAAAAAATTGTTTAATGTTTTAATGTAATCAGCTTGAAAATTGAAGAAAAACGTTACGAATAACAAAAAATGATGCAACTTGAAAGCAGTTACGCCATGTATACTAATTAAATAGTAATGTCTCGGATTAAAATAATCACAAACATTTCGATCTTCCTATTTCAACTCAGTATTGAAGCTCTATCAATTTGAACAATAAAATTTAGAAGTAATTTTGGGGTATCTATGTTGCCCTATATAACAAGTATCACATATTCAGTCAGATCTCCCTATATACATCTTGTTGTTTCTTTTGATGGAGAGATACTTACCCAATATCGACAGAAAGGGAAATCTTGTTAATAGCTTGGCCACAAAATCACTTAGTTCATCCCACATTGTTATGCATAAACTAAAGAAATCATTAATAGGAGATAATTTTTCGCAATAGTCAAACTATGCACAAATAATTAATATGTTGACCCGACTAAATCAACAGATAACCCCAACACTATTTATGCTGCGAGGTAGGAACTGTGCAAAGTTAAGCTCTTATACACAAAAGAAAGAAAAAACGCTTTCACTGAAACATAAATATAACGTCTTGGGGTAAAAATGATATTATAATCAGTCAGATTACTGTGAATCAGTAAGTTAATGCTTACTATTCTTAATATGTAGTAATTAACTTGTATAAGAGGGTTAAATCGGCTACTTTAATAATTTGAAACAGCTCATCAACTAAGTTAAATAGAATACGTGTAATAAAATGAGACTATTCATGAGTGTCTGGTCAAAAGAACGATTTAGGATTGTTGAGAGGCGCAGAATAGACCCGGCCCCCAAATGCCCAAAAGACCTGTTTCGCACTCAGAGTTTGCCAACACATACATAGATTTATTTTACAGTTCCCCTTGCTAGAAAACTGCTTTATAGTAGAAGGCCTTCTTCATAGTAAATGGTAAGTTAATACATGGCTATTATCTTTGTTATACATAAAATACTCCCATTTCGGCAGGGGGGCTAACACAACCTCAACTACTGTTACCTCAACACTGATTCACTAATTCTTATTTTTTTATTAACATTAATTACTATACCAGTTGCCAGTTGCCGATTCAATGTTTTCTTTGAGGTTGTTCGGTGTTGGCAAATGCAGTGTGTAAAATTCCAGTGGTCGCACTTGCGTATCCGAATTCTATTGAATTCTATCGAGCAGGGAGTCTAATCTCTGTACCAAATAGGTAATCATTAGTGTGTCCAGATTTGCTAAGTATATATTATATAATGATTGATTATGTGCAAATATATTACTATCAAGGCCAAGCCTGTTTAAATCTTCGAGTAATATTTCTTGTCACGACTTTTTTCCAATCTGATTTTTACTTTCTGCAGGGGATTCGGAAAGCATATCGAATCGCGACTGATACTCGCAAGTGGATTTCTCCCTTCGATCAGTGTTTTAATGCCCAGATGCAATAAGGAGAGGAAAAGCCGAAGTGTCAACGATATTGTAAGTATTTCCATTAAATTGTTTATTCTTTATTTAACATTACAGCCAATCCAAAAGAAGCAGTCTGAGCTACTTTTAAGTCTAGACGAAGACGATTTTTCCAATCTATTGGAAAGTGTATCGCAACCCTCTTATAGTAGAAAAAAACCCAACGTATGTTTACATAATTTTCAAGTTTTTGTAAGAACTTGTTGCATAAAGTTCCTTCTTAAATTGCTTTGTTTAAATGGCCTCTCTTGTTTGCTGTTTATGTTGTTACTTTCCTCGATAATTCGAAACTGTTTATACTGTTACGATATTTGCAGGCACTTCTTCCTTTCACCGAGGAGTCCACGGATATTTCGAGCAAAGAACTGAGCTCTATAGGCAAAGTTTGTGAAAAGAATTTACGAGACGAAGACGAAGCACACCAAAAGAGAGAGGAAATGGACAATTCTCATAGATTTCGTAGTCTGCAAGGTTTATTTTCACCGTCACCCCCAACTATGTTCCTAATTTAGTTCATGGAGAGTACCGGACGAGAAATCCTTCCTCGTCTCCTCCTTCATCTACTTCCAGTTCCAATCAGCCAGTAAAAAAACCGTTTGTTTTATATGTATGTAAAAGCTGATGATATTGAATTTTAGGGTCGGACACGATGCGATGTTGCAGTTCATCGAGTATGATTTATGCTTACGAGTATAGAAACACTACATTATAAAATAATAATTAGTAATATTTCTGTATTTAAGTGATGGAATCCATGGAGCATCAAATAATGGCACATCTGGTGACGTTGAAATGCAAGAAATTGTCGGCAGTTCTAAAAAATATAAACTAGGTTTTATTATCTCATTTTGCATTTCTGATTATTTAATTTTAGGCAATGAGGAATCAACCCCCCACGAGTACCTCGAAGACCGATCGGCTAACCGTGATATCGAAGCTCAGAATAATGTTAGAGACGTCAAACAGCGTTATTTGAATAGTTCTGTCAATGCCCACAAGTGGCCGATTCGCCCGGAAGAGGTAACTGTCGGGCACTCTTTTTGTCTTCGATTTGTTTTTAGAGTGGGAAACTCGTTCGGGACGAAACTCATTTCACGAGAGACGAGCACATTCTGGCACCTCGTATGTTCACACAACAAACAGTTTATATTTTTTTTTTCCTAGATCGTCCACGAAATTTCTGCTCATTTCCCGATTCAATTCCTGGCACTGACGAAATTCCAAACACAACACCCTATATGCCAGGGCGGCGTCTCGCTCCCAAGAAGCTGCCTCCATTTCCGAAGATCTGTGTAAGTATTGCCAGTATCATCGAATTTGTTAAACGACGACCGTCTTCTTTCTGGTTTCTACGTCCTTCTTTATATGGTAACGCCACAAAAACTTTGTAATTTCGATTGAGTGTCTTTCCTTGTTGGACGATTCATTTTTCCTGATTCAGTGTTAATATTTTTTCAACGTTAGTAGCTATCTACCATAGTCTTTACTCTCTACTTACATGAATGAAATTTGGACAAAGCGTAGTCTGCTGAGAAAATGCAGTATGGTGTGGGCACACTGCTTACGAAGCGGATTTCTTGATTCTTGTGAGACAATTTTTATGATATCGCTTGCCGTCGTAAAACCGGAGAAAGGCCACGATACTTACACCGTAGTGGCAACAACTCACAAGTGGATAGGTATACCGTTCCTCATTTCGGATTATTCCGGAATAAAATTTTCGCAATATCGGATACCAACAACCTTAAAAAAATTCATCCATCTGATCTGGGCTAGGCTGGTCTGGTCTGAAGAAATGGCCTCAGACCACACGATCTCATCATCAGTGCTGTATATATGTTCAGGCAGACTATACCGTCATTTTCACGGCTCGCCAAAACGGACAACCCAAATAAAGGACGGTGTTCCTTTTAATGCATAGTTTTTTACAAGCTCTTTCGAATGGTATAAAAATAGTAAAGAGTTGATTAACAAAATAAGCCACGGTTCGCCGCGTCCTAACATAACAGAGCAAACTTAAATGGTGAAATCATGATGCTCTCCTACCCTGGCTTATTTTGTTAAGCAATTCATGTTAATTTATATATCATTGGAAGGCAATAGCTCAATCTGTGCAACTGAGTTTTTTTTTCTTCGAATGATTCGGTTTAAGCTTTCCAGAGAAATTAAAGAGTTAAAAAAGTATTCGAATTAGCGATTGGAGCGTTGTTTTTCCACACGAGGCTACATTCAAAATTTCGCGCTTAAAATTATGATCTACGTGGCCCATGTGTTCTACTCTAAATTATTCTGTTGTTGATATTCACATGTTGATGAGGCTAATTCTAATCTAATCTGAACAGTATCTTAATGTCTTCACCTGTATCTCTTGGGTTTAAGAACGCGGATACTCTGTTTTTCTTTTACCAAATGCTTGTAAGTTCATTTGCGTATTCTCTGTTTAAACGCTTACTTATAATATAATTGTAATACTATATGAATGAGTTAATTGACGGAGCGCTGTTTCGCAATGTCGAAGGCGTGTTCAGCACATGCTCTGAGGTTGTCATCATTTTTGTCTCTGATCAATAATTCTGCACGTTCCGTTATCAAAACATTTATTCACAATCGGTCCAATCCTTTCGTAATGCAGGTATATCTGGCTTATTTAAATTGTGTATGATGTGACTAATTCCAATAATTGTTTGAAACTGCAAAATATTACATAAAATGTTCTACCTGAATTATACATCGCCATTTAGGGGATCGATTACCAGCAGAGATTAGATGAAAAGAAGCAGAGGCTCGCTGACGTTCATCCCGTATGTTTTTTTTTGCCCTGCTGTCAATAATGTTTTATTTATTCAAGATTTCCAAAAAGATTGATGCTAAGAGAAGAAAGAAGAAGAAGGATGACGGGAACACCTTCACCTCAAATGAAATTACGGGTACTTATTAAAAAATATTCGAGACGGTTTCGAAATGGAGCCGAAAAATTAAATGACGGATCAGTTTGTTTGCTTTCATAGTATTTCGTGAAATTCTCTTGCGTAGATGCACTATTTATGTATTCTCCTGTTTACGTCTCTCTTATTCTAGCGTTCTGTGTTTGCCTCTCTTGTCTGCGATTCCTCGTCCATCACACTATTCTCCCTTGGTTAAGACATGCCTTGTCGCGCGTTTTGGGTCGCTCCAATATATACATTCATGTCGCGCGTCTTTCTTACTTGACTGATTTTACTTAAACCATTTCGGAACAGTCTTTCATTTACTTTAGTGAATCTTGTAGATTTTTAATGATTTTGAGTACTGCTATTTATAACAAAGCGTAGATTCCTTATCGATTTATTGGACGCTCCAAAGAAATGATTGTTCTGATAGAAGTTTACCTCGCTAAAATAATCTTTCAATTGAAGATAGTTTGTTTGAACTTCGTTTCATGCTACTTATATTACAGGTTATATGGGCGAGTTGCCCGTGGATCAACTACTGGTTCTGATTGAAGGTCCGGATAAAAAGGTAATCCTTGTATATGTTGTAGATATTAAAAATATGTTTCAGTCTGTTTCGTCCTCTGTTGATCTAGCCGACGTTCCTGAAGTCAAGGAAAAGCAACGTAAAAAGTCCAAAGAAGTTTCTGCTGTTTCTGTGGTTGAGAGCGCCACAGTTCCAACTGCAGCCATTGGAAATCAACAAGGAAAGGCGTCTGAGACGCCAGCTAAAGAAGCTGAAATTCCGAAGACTGGCTTACCACTTGACTCAAGTAAGAAGAATTCGCCCAGGCGTAAAAAAGGACGTGGAACAGAGCCTTCACCCGCTGTTGTAAATTCCAAAAAATCTGCAGAAGAAGGAGAAGATGAGTTCTTATCAGCTGACGAGAGTCTGGTTCCTAATCAGAAGGTAATTTTTGCGCATCTCCTACTTTTATGGTTATTTTGTCAGAAAAACACCGAACCACCAGCTGTATCTTCCCTTGTTCTGGATGGAAACAATTACAGGTTGCGGATGTTGATTATTATTATTATTAAGCTTCTTTAGGGCCGATTCCGATGATCTCACTCGTCTGGAAAGCATGCCTCATGATGAAGAAGAATTTATCACCGTGGGAAATAAAAGCAAGAAAAAAAACCACCCTGTTGCATCACAGCAAACAAGCCGGACAGGGTTTTATTTCCTTTCCCAAGCGCAAGTACACTCCTCAATTTTAGGTCGACTGGTAAGATGGAGCGACACAGCCGCGATTCCGAGAAGGCTGACAATATTCGCCGAAACTCGTTGGAAGAGCGTTCTATCAGAAGCTACAAGCGGCCAAATATGTCTTCTCTTGGTGATTATATGGACGAGAAAAAGTGTGCGGCGGATAATACAAAACTGAGCTCGGTGGCTAAAAATTCCTCTAAGGTTTGTTGTTTATTAGATTTTGTTGATATTCCTTATTTTGAGAAAGCAGAGTCGTTTCCTGACTTAGATGCATCTGCACTTGGTAACAGGGAGAATAACGTAGAGGTAGTCTACCTTTTTTCTTTATTGCACCAGCATGGACGGGGGGTTGAGCGGTGATATTGATCGAATGACGTAGCATTTTCGCGCCACCCACAATAAGTCTGCCGCTATTTAGACAGTATTCGGACATTCACTTCGCTGGATGTCCGCGTGGGCCTGGTCTATTGATATCTTATAGCATATCTCATTATTCTTAACGTTTAAGGGGATGGCTGCATGTTTAACGCCAAAACATGCTGCTACCAAGTCTACATCAGAACGATCCTTCTCATATGCTGATGCTGCTAAAAAGTCTTCAGATTCAAGTATGTCCGGTGTACCCACTCAAATTCATAATATTATTTTATAGGTCGTGAAACATCTCCTTTAAATGGACAGAGCTTATTGACTAACAATATTGCCTTGAAGTCTGATGAAAATGGTCCCGTGGGTGCCGTGGTTGCCCCGAACTCTGCTGAGATACCTGCTGTTGATCCATCATCATCCACTGGTGGTTTGTCTTTCTTCTACGAAGATGATCGCGACTCCCAGGATCCTAAGTCAAATCATGCGTGCAAAGGTTTTCATTACGCTCAATTTGCATCGTCTTTGTTTCTTATATTTAAGATGAAGATGGTAGTCTAATTCTCAATCTTGGTGGTAAAACTGTTCGCTTTGGTAAGGGACCGTCGACATCGACTCTTCCAATTCCAGAGGAGACACGCTTCCTAATAGAAGTGATGCAGCAGCGCTGGGAAAAGTTTCTTGAAGGAACAGGTGAGCTTGTGGAATTTTTAACGCTATAAGTATATTTAGAGCCAATCCGGTTCAAACCAAGGTCATGAGCATAATCATCAATTTATCTACTGCGTGCATAGAAGTCGTGTATTTCCAAGTATTACGGGCGCTGCTTTGCTCAGCCATTCTATTTCGTTTATTATGCTTTCCTTATATTTTGTTATTTATTTTCTTAATTATGAGGGTTCGTGACCAGCCTCGGCGTTGCGTGTTTTCCATTTCGGTTTCTTTGTAGTCATCTTGCCCTATTTTATTCTATAGCTTGACTGGTAATACTATGTTACTGTATTTGGTATCTTCTCATCGAATATAGGTTCATAATTCAAATGAGACATAAAGTGTATCTCTTAATATAGTCATATTCATGTTACCTGCTTAATCATTATTGTTATCATATCTTTATTCAATTAATCCGGTTTTCTGTGTTAATTTAATAAATAGTTGCTGTACCATTTGTTGCCATTTTTATTTTCAGGTACTGTTTTGAAGTACTAGTGCATTTTATCAAGGTCTTCTTTGAGAGATACGGCCAGGGCTACCACAGAGCTGGTTATCCGGCCGGGCCAATAATCAGCTCTGAGCGACCACTGCGTATACCCAGTCCCCCTCGGATGTGTGCCAAATTTTGTGTTGGCACGCGGCCAGAGTCTGTGATTTGTATTTTCCGTTTCAATTGGTTTTCAGTATAGCGAAGAAATATTCCTGCGTAGAAGAAATATATTTAAAGGCACGGTACACCTAAAATTGACTTGCCAATTTTGATGCTTTGTTTCATAGAGCTATGCATTCTGAATCGAAATATGAAGACCAAACTTTTTTACGATGATTTTGAACGAAGTTATGGTCATTTCAAAATTCTGCCACCCTCCGCTTAGGTTGTCAGGGGGCGGAGACAGAGCTGTTCAACCGAGGTGCAAAAAAGTAGGCCGGGCCGGGTTAACAGCTCTGGACCCATATGCATAAAAATTTAGTATCGGATTACGTAAAACCGATTTACGTAAACCGGGTTTACGTAGTGGTTGGTATGTATGAAAATTTAGTACTTTCGTACTACGTAAACCAATTTCGCTACAATGGATATATTTATTATATAAAATTTTGTCTCTATTATCAACCTTAAAAAATAATATGCACGTATTATTGAAGTATGCAGGATATGTCATCATTTGAAGCCTGTGGTAACGGTAATGAACAAAATTACTACTTTTCTTTCGACAAATTTTTACATTCTGTGATATTGTGTGTCAAATTTTCAAAGCAGTCGCCCTATATCCATCCCTTTAAGCGCTATTATGTGGTCTTCATGGATAACTCGGACAGTTCTGTTTCTGCCAGTTCGGAAACGGGATGCCTATACGCCAGTGGCAGTTTAGGTTTGCCACCGAAATGTTCATTCGTCTGGCTAACATCGCGTGCGGTTGGCATACTAATACCTGAGCACACGGTCGACACACTGGCCTGGCCTGAGTAAACGTTAAAATTGCTAATATTAGCAGCATATTAGCATTATTATAATAATCAAAAGTGAAACACAAGTGTAAGCAGGGTGGAAAACTATTTTTATTTCATTATTTTGGTATTTTACCAACATAAATCAACCCTAATTTCACCGATTTCGTTTTGATAAAACTTACAGTTCTTGTGCCGGAGAAGTCATCAATTGTTCATATACTATATAATTGATAAAAGATGCCTCTACATAAATACGGCGAGCGGAAAACTGATATTTTGTTACATAAATTTCTGGTATTTTGGTATTTATATCGAGAGAGCTTTGACCACAGTATTTATATTGTATTGAATATTTAACTGGTTTTTATATGGATGGTTATAACTTATAAGCGTCTATATTCAACATAAAACCCGCTTTCATTTCAGTGTACTTTCAAATTGGCTGTTTGCCAACAATTGGCGGTTTTGTAAATGTCGTTTGCGCGCGAAGATTTGGCGCGAACAAATATTCATTTGGGGGTAAAAGGCACTCTTTAGAATTTGCAAATTTCTTATTTCCCATTTTTACAACTTTTGTAAATATAATAATTCGTTGTTTTCGTGATACTAATGTCGATCGTCGCAGCGAGTGATGAAACTTACAGAAAATACGGAGGTGAAAATGGAGAGTTAAAACTTAGCTGTGGATTTGTGCAGGTGAATACATCCGTTGTTGTTGTTCGAATTTTTTTTTCAGAAGTTTTATATGAATGATGGTAACGTCGATCTTCCTGCTGTCGTACAAGTAATGGTAGGCATAAGTGCAATTTAGATAATAACAGTTTTTTCCAGCGAACTAGGGATGAAAAGGAGAACAATCGAGATGCTTGTATGCGCCTTCAACTGAACGACGGCTCCTTCAGCTTCCAATGTAAGTGGCAAACATCCTGGCAAGCATATAGACTTCTACAGGTGTATGGATGTGCAATTCGCTACAGACAAAACTTCAAAGCGATGGGCTCAAAATACATGACATTATTGGAATCCTTGGATGTAAGAAAATTGTTGCTAGCGGGTAAGTTGTATGATTAAAAAACTTTTTTTGATCTTTTTTTATTGTAGCAAGGATTCAATACTGATTACTGACTACGAGATTCTGAAGAATGATGTTGGCGCTCTCCTTGGAAATCCCAAGAAACATTCTTGCCAAGCTGATGTGCGTGCTTTTTTAAAATTAGAATGATGTTGTTTTGTTATAGGATGTTGAGCAATATCGCAACTTCAAACCATCTTGCGACCAATGCTTCAAATATTTGGACGATGGGGAGACCAAAGTGCATCCTATGGAAACTGAAATTTGTTAGTTGTAATAGTTTTGTTTCGTCCTTGTCATTAGTTAATTTCAGCATCTCGTCCACGTCCACCGATGCCCATGCGTCACACATCTGATAGCGGACAGCACATCACACCAATAAGGAGCATCACCCCCTACGTCAACAAGTGGCGAATTTGTGGAATGTGCACTGGTAGAGAGGAGCTAAAGGAGATTACAGGTCGTAATGGGCAACAAATGAAGGTTTGTTTTAATTTGTTTATTCTTCACGCACATATTCTTAAAAAATATTCCTATTAGGTATTCAATTTCGATTTAACGGACAAAGATGGGGATACGATTCGCATAGCTGGGTTCGGAGATTCAGCTCAGCGCGCATACAGCATCGTCCAAAAAGATTGCGTGAGTATTTTGTTTTAAGTCAAAATTTTATTTTTTCTTATTTTAGTCGTATTACGTCTCAAATGGCAATGTCAAGCAAGCTAATAAAAGATTCAACACCACGGGGCATGATTACGAGCTGGGTCTTCGACCCGAGAGTGAGGTGGGTATTTTAAAATGGTTCTTATTATTTATTTACTTTCAACGCAGATTACTCCATGTAACGATTATATACCGAAGCCCGCTTTCCATCTAAGAATTTGTCCACTTGAAAAAATTACAAATTATAAAGATGAAAATATCGATGTTCTTGCCGTTGTCGACAAAGTTGAACCATTCAACGAGGTTTTTTTATTTTCAAATTTATAGTTTATCACTATCTTTAGTTTACATCCCGTCAAGGAAAACCGTTGGTGAAACGAAATGTATCCCTTATCGATCAGTCTTGCACTGTAGTCCAACTGACTCTTTGGGGTGATCAGGCCCGTAACTTCGATGATAACTCAGTAGGGCAAATTATTGGTATTAAGGGTGCCAATGTAAGAGAGTGGAACGGTATGTCAAATTGTATGGAGGTAGTATAACTTATATTTGCCAGGCGGGTTCAGCCTCTCGCTTATCGGTGGTAGTCGTTTGGAGATGAATCCAGCCTTAAATGAATCACCTTCTCTTTACGAATGGTATGATAGTGAGAGAGCCAAGGTGGAGACCAAAACAATTGCTGCAGCGGGAGGTGATGGTGCAGGTATTTACTTATTTATTGCTCCTTACTATTTTGGTTTCCAGGTGGTCGTGACCTGCGTTTCCTCGGAACGGCCATTGCTACGCAGATGGGAAATGAACCTGAGCTAAGCGCTGGACGCTATATGAATATTAAAGGTCGTATTCAAACGATTAAATGGGAAACTTGTTTATACCAGGTATGTCTCTCTATATGGTGTCGGGATAGCTCTATATTTAGGCGTGTGCAAGTGAAAAATGTAACAAGAAAGTGGTTGAAACGAATGAAAAGTTTGTTTGCGAAAAGTGCGACATCACCACTGATAACTTTAAATGGAACTATATGGTCCAGGTGGATATTTTCTTAATGAAATGTTGATTTCAATACGGTTTTCAGTGCGAGATTTTTGATGGCACTGGTTCAGTATGGGTAACAATTTTTGGCAATTTGGCTGAAAAATTGTTTGGAAAGACTGCAAGTGAACTTGCTGAATTGAAGGACCGAGATGTAGATATATTCTGTAGGCATCGAACGCGATTAATTTAATTTTAGGCATCAGCATATCGAAGAGTTGTCGAAGATGTTTGTTTCAAGGATCATATGTTCAGAATTCGTGCCAAGCCCGAGACTTACAATGTAGTTTGTTATTTGTCTATGTTATTTGCATCTTTTATTCTAGGATGAAACCAGAATGCGTTACTCCTTATATGAAATCAAAGAAATTAATTACAAGTCGTACATCACTGAAGTGGAGAAAACATTGGCTCTTCTTCAGGAACTCTAGATTTGCAGCCTCTTTGTTTACTATCAAATAAGGGTACTCATATTTTTCCAGCTTTATATATACTGTTGTCATTACTTCACTTGTTATACGTAATAAAAACTTTCCATATATTTTTGTGCATTCCTTATCTGGAAGTTATATTGCTGCCGCATATTAGGAATCGTGTAAATTGAAATAAAGGTTCAGGTTTTGCAGATGTCTGTCAGTTCAGACCGTTTAGCCAATGAAAGGTGGAGAGATATTCGGAGGCTAACAGATAGGAAATCCGCATACGCCTCACCTTATTTTGAACCTGGGGAAGAGGCGAGATTACTTATTTATCGTTACTTGAAATTACGTTCTTCAGAACATGCATCGTATTCATAGTGTTCGCGTACTGGTTGTTGGTGCCGGTGGACTTGGTTGTGAACTGTTGAAAGACCTGGTAGAATCTATAAAAAAACTCAATTACATACATTTTTAAGGCGCTTTCTGGATTCAAGTCAATAGATGTGATTGACATGGATACCATTGATCTATCGAATTTGAACAGACAGTTTTTATTTAGGTAAACATGCTAACTAGTTGATTTCCAACTTGAATTATTTCAGAGTAGCGGATGTTGGAAAATCAAAAGCTGAGGTAGCAGCCAAGTTTGTTTCAAAACGAGTGCTGGACTGTA
>JAQGAV010001288.1:0-22005 GCA_034691345.1 Phasmarhabditis papillosa
AGCTCTTGTAACGGATATTTTCAACTGACCGATCTTTGGTTACCCCCCCCCATACTTTTGGCGTCACCCCAAATATACCTCTTTTTGATACCGCTGTAACATTCCACTTCATTATCTAATTACCCAGCTGTTTTCATACCGTTCTGTAGTGAAATTTCTTTCGCACCTGCGCCACAATCAAATAAAAACACTTTTTGCTACAGTAATTTCACTGATTTCCAGTGGAAACATGTGTATGCGCTTTGTTTTCGTCGTTTCCTGCTACTATTTTCGAATTTTTTCGTTTTTGTTTTGAAATTTTTGGTGGCAATGATTTCTGTTTACCAAAAGGATACTTGTACCACGGAATTTTTGATTCGGCTTAAAATTTCTATGCTATAATAATCAAATTTGGTGGTTTCAAAGTTTTTTCCAGACTGGGAATCCGCTTCCCAAAAAAAAGTTCCTATTCCTAATAGATTCGAAATTTAGTTTTTCCACCTTAAAAAGAGTCTCGTTGGCAAAGAGTTGCACTTTACGTAATTAGGTCTTCTGCCAACCTTCTAAACTACAAGCCAAACTTAGAACGACTCTTTTTCTTAAGAAACTTGGAGAAAAGTATGTTTTTAGTGCTTTTTTAGTTCGAGTGACCTTCAAATTATCTAAAAACAATCTAAACTAAGTAAAAAACTTTGCTTCTTCCTAGATTCAGTAGATCTTTTGCTTTGCTTCGAAGTTTGTCATAAAAATGAGCAGACCACACGGTCTATTTACTCTTGGAAAAGATTATAGTTACGAATTGTATTAATTACTTCTGAATAATTAATTCTTCACTAAATTTCTAGTAACAATATCTTTCGCCTTTGTTTTTTAGTCCAAATGTTGCGAACCTCCTCGGTCGCCTCAGTCGGCTCAGTAATTCGCCTCCTGTAATCCAATATTTTTGCACTTGCGCGCCTTTTGCTATTGGCATTCTGCCTGCCCCGAGCCCGCGTGTCGCAAACAAATAATTAAACTAACTTTTTGGTTCCAGAGGTTTCTTGTTTTTTCTAGCTTGGTTCTGGATTATCAAGATTTTTGGAAGCAGTGTTATCCGAACCGCGGTGTTGTATTAGATTTCAAAGCACTATAGTCCTCGTTTCGGTTTTATCCTATTTCTGATATTACATACAGTTTTTCAAGAGAAAAAGTATTACATTAGACTTTGTACAAAATATTGAAAGCTCTTCAAACTTTAATATTAGCAAAATTCTCGTGCATTCCTATGATTTTTGTTACCTTAGTCATTTTTGCTGGTTCCCGGCCGACTTGCAGCCGATCAGCTGATTTGTCTCTTTTCCTACATAGATTGTTTGTTTGTTTTTCGTGGCTCCTGCCGGTGCTCCCTTCGATTTACTTTAAGTGTTTCTCCAATTTCTGGGATATTTTATCGCATTTTCATATATTTTCTAATGTTAAGACAGGTACAGAGCTCCAAATGTTCTTTAAAACATTCAAATCTGAGCCAAACGTTTTGAATGATCTTGATCCCGTAGTATTATTATTATTTTGCAAGTGCTCGTCGTCTAGAAAATGCTAATTTACGCAATATTCATAATATTCATAGTGCAATATGCAACGTGTAACATGCTACATCAGCCGAATTAAATTGCTGTAGACTGGACAAAATTCAAAAAGCACATTCAAATAAAAATTTTCAAATTATATCGACAACTACAGAAAAACGACTATTTTCATTCAACAATCTGTTTTTACATCATTTCTTCGTGTGCAACCTTCAAAAACACCTGAACTAGTATAATTTGCTGCCGGTCGCATGATCATCTCGTATAAAGTCTTATGGTTAGGGCAGATGGGTTTCAGCAGCGGGGCCGACGAATGTTATGAACCGTATTTCAAGGTTAATAAACATGATTACAATGATGTTTTAGACTATTCTAAGTTTTTTCTATACGTTTTTCGGAAGATCCAGAAAGGCCATCGAGGGCCGTCGGCGAGTGCAGACTCTCATTTTCAAGCCTCAAGGCTAGTCGAACTAAGATTTTTGCATTTACCGCCTCGATTGGGCTAGTACCTAAGCGGGATTTCAGGAAAAGTGAATAGAGGATCACGATATTCTTAAATAACTTGAAAGCTCAGTCAAATTTAACCTCAACCTTATCTGCATCATATCCAGGTCTAAAGTTAGTTTCTGAATTCGTAATCGTTTGTTTCTAGTCTAATATATTTGTTCCAAACTATTTGAAATTGTATCTACTTTATAGGAACATTTATTTATCCTGCGTCGGGTCAGATTTTTGCAAATAGATAACTTTATGTGGTGTTGGACAGGAAGTGTCATAATGGCACACCTTTTGATGTTTTAATCTAGATATCTTTGTCTTCGGGTTAATCCCTAAAACACGCTTACTCTATGTAAAGAAATACCGCCAAACTCACATTTGGGAACTTCTATTCAAATAAATAGGGAAAATAGATACTTGTAACATAAGTTTTAGGTACCCTGGGAACTAATTCATAAGAAAACACTTAACATAGTCCGTAGTGAAAGCTACTTTCCAAGCAGAAATCCTGGAAGAAGCGGTGTCGGATTAAAATCAGAGTACTTTCAAAGTAAATAATTCCAATTCATCGAGTTCTCTTAATTTTTATGAATCGCCGATTATCACTGAAAAATAACTTTCGAAACAGACTATAGTTAGAAACTTTTCTGTCAGCCAAATTCATTAAAGCATCTTCTTAGCTATACAAAGCTCATGTCTCAATCAAAAAATCTTGAGCGCACAAACTTTTCGCTATTTTAAATTCTAATGGCAGCGCCCGGTTTCATGAACTCGTGAATTTGATTCTGGCATTTTCAAAGTTCAGTTCTAACCAGGATACTTTTAGTATCCCAGTAGGATCGACACGGGTCTGGCTCGGCACTTTTTGTGTGTTGTTGGCTGCAATTGAGGTGCATTCAGTCTGTGTTGAACGGTCATTATTTTGCATTTAATTGGCGAGTAGCGATTGAGCAGCCGATTGAGCGAGTTCACATCATTCAATACGAACGACTAAGCGAAGATACTTACAATGAATCTCTAAATAATGGACAGCAGACGCATTTATACTAAATAAAATAGATAAATCAATTGAATTAGATTAGTTTGTAAAGCCGAAACGGCCGGCCCCGTCGACGAGAGATTCCGGTTTCAAAGTATTCAAGAAGTTTGTCTGATATTTCAACTGTTTTCAATCTATCTGGTTTACAGATTTTGGAATTCAAACATTAAACTGGCCAGGTTGGAGCATGGCTAGGTACTGTACCATAAAATGCCGATACCGTTTCGCAACACCGTACTTCCAACTTTCGCTCAGTCTCTTCTCAGCCGGGCCGACCACCCATCTTAAAAACACATTGTTCCATCGTCTAATAGTCGTTATTTTCATTAGATTGTATTCGTTGCGGGAGTCCTGGAGGCTGGCATTTTGCCATGCCATCATAACACGCTACAGTAATCCTGTTTGCAGTCAAATTGAGCGGAAGACAACCGTTATTTCCACCATCACTGCCCAGAAGGTCTATCCTAGTTGGGTGTTTGCCAGTAAATGGCCATAGTCTGGTTGGTTCCAGTCTTCTTGGCTTTTTCTGTTTCTTGCAGAAATTTTGCTAGTAGCATGCGCCACGCCAGTCCGCCCAGTCGGTCCGTTGTCTGTGTTTCTGTCTGCACTAACTGGCTCCTCCTCTACGCTCCGCCTCCTTTTCGGGCCGCCGCCGCCACCGAGGGGTATCCCAATCAGCGCTCCGTTTGTTTCGTACCACGGCTAACTGATGTTATGTTCTATCTTTCGTCTGGATCAACAATCCAACCGAAATGGTACACTAGGGGTGGTGCCCGGAGGCGGGCCCCCCGAACATATACGATACAATTTTGATCTTCTTTTTCAAGATTGCCATCTAATGTTACTTCTTCTCATTCTGTATAGGAACCTATCCGGGGTGACCTCGGCCACCTTTTTTCCATCCCCCAGTCGAACCCAGCCCCAGACTAATTGATCTTTTGATTTTTTGTAACACCAGTTTGCTACCAAAACTAATTTATGCAGCCCTAATTTGGGGATTCTAGTTCACCAACCTGGATTCTAAAAAAACACTTTATCTAATCTGGGGCCAGATTAGCAATAATTAGTTACATTACCTAAGCTAAGAGGCTAGACAATATGTATACTAATAAGCGCATAATTTAGTGTTCAGCTTTAAGTGCGCTCCACCTAACGAGCTAATACAGTAACACAATGCTGCGCTTGCGCAACGGCATTCAGCTGGCATTATGGGCGTGGCCTATAGTCTGTATCTAGGTGCACATGTAGTTCTTATATTTGCATATGGAGGGGTGGCCCCTTACTACGGTTTATTATCTACTTTTAATATTCTTAATGAATGCTATTAGCTATTAGCGATAATGATAGGGCAAGACATAGATAGGTATAGGCGCTAGACCGGCCCCTTATAGGCCAATAGTTCGCAACTCTTTATCGCATACTACTATCTTTAGTTACTTAGCTACCAGGTCACTTTGAGCACCAACACGGGACTAGGTCCGCACCGACGAACGGCTAGTATGGTCAGCTTAGAATTTGAAGTTTTAACTTTTATAAATTTGATCTTAACTGAATTAAGACTCTTCTAAACTTTGTTAAGTTATTTTGTTTGTCTAGTGTCCTGTACTTACTAGTTTATACCTATTGCTAGAAATATTGTATTGCAAAGTTTACTAGTTTGATTCACAAGTTTTTGGTCCAATTAAGTTTCAGTTACTTAAAAAACCATTTTCGGTTAAAATTAGAACGTGAAATTCTCATTTCTCGCTGAACCCCCTTTTCGACATTCTTTTATGTAGTGGTTTTCGTTTCGTCGAAACACTTGTCCTTTTTGGCCTTATTAGCTCTGTTGTCTATTTACTAAGCCCGACGCTCCCTCAAAATGTTGCGAAGCTTTCATTTTCGATCAGTTTTTTTCTCAAACCGTTGAGGTTCACATGCCGGCCAGTAGTAAAAATAAACTAATGTATCCATATACTTGTCAAGTTCTCTATTTTCAATATAGTTAATTTAAAGTCACTTAGAGCTTAGTATTTTATTACTTTATAACCTTTATTTTAATATATTTTGTAAATACCTTTTTAAATGTTCCATTCCAGATGAGATGATGATGCAATCTGTGAATCCTGGACGTCCGTGCGGATACTCGCAACGAACCTCAACTAACAGCAATAACTACATGGTGGGTCTAAACTTTGCTTAAATATGTATTTTTCGCATTAGTCCCCACTATATTATTTTATCTAACAATACTTTTGTTCACTTTGTTGTACGCACGGCCTAATGATTGTTTACCTTTCGGATTACTCACTGGCTTTGTTCTTTTGCGAAATTTGCCGATTTTCCGACCAATTTCCTTCAAAAATTAAGTTCTAAATTTGAATTCAAGACGTATTTCCGGGAAATTCAATTCACTTTTGTCGCGTGAATAACTGTAAAAACTGTGTTTGGCGAGGTACTATTTAGCATAATCCTAGTCAACCCTTCAGTTTGCCGTTGTTCCAGCAATTTTGAATTGAATTCCAATATGAAGAGCCATAATTTTGCAAAACCGACATATAGTCTATATCAAAAGCTATGTTTCTAGCGCATATCTTGGAGAGAGGCGGTGTTAGATTAAAATGAATGTATTTTTGAATTTTCTATTCATTACAAAACCCAGAAAATCTCAAATAATCATTTTAATTTGAGCACGAATGCGGTGTCGATGAATAATCTTTCTAATTTAACTTGCTAATTGTTTTGTATGGCCGTTCTAAAGTACCATTTTGATTCTTGCATGCATCTTTACAAAACAGGCCTACTGTAACATGTACTATGCGCTGTTGCACTATTGTTTTTAATATGAGATGCCATTTTTGTATCTATCGCTTAACACGCTTGTTCCCGTTCAGAATAGTACCAAAATAATGATACTTATCTAGCGAGTGTTGCAAAACAACTGCGCCGTCCGCACCAAAAGACGGAGATTTGGTAGTGCTATGGCCGTAGTATAGAATCGCCCGGGCAACAATTCTCAACTGCCCGGGCACCCACCGGCGCGTTTCTATACTAGGGTCAATGGGGAATCTCCGTGTTATTTAAAAATGAGAAGAAGCTGTTGAGTTGGGAGCCTTTTCTTTTAAACTATAATTATTTTAATCCAACTCCGTCTCTCTCTAGAAAACTCCGCTCGAATCCTAGCTGTTGATACAGACTATATATTAGTGAAGGTTTCCGTCTACTCTTATGAACTAAAATATTAGAAAGACAGCTATGTCCACACAGACATTTCATCGTTAACACCTCGATTAACTGCGAAAAGATACAAAATCGAACAGTTTCAAACTGAATTTTATCATTTCAGGATTCATTTGCGAGATACACGTGTGCAGACCAGTTTAGAATCGGCTACCAATCCCTCCTATCTCCGCCAATTCAGCCAGTATTCGAATTCGTGCCAGGACTCTACCCCGGAATGAGAGGTTAGTATTATTTGACCAAGCTTAAAACTACCAAACTTAGATGTCTGGTTTCAGAGAGTTGATTCACATGTAGTTTCATGATTTGTGGTTACGGTTAGAATAGGCTGGTACTTTCTAGCTGGAATTTTTTGATTTAACGACCCGGCAGCCTCGGTTTTGGTGCCTGTCCGCATAGTGCTAACCGCCGGTCGTGTAAAAGCCACGCATTTTTCCTTGAATCGCAACATTTGCATCTCGATTTCCCGTTGTTGCGTTCTTATCTTACGTCTCTGGTTACGACCGACCGCCGCCTTGCCTGATTTTCGTCACCGCCCGGTGGTTTTAAAAGGATTTTGCAACGGCATTGGCCGGTACGGGGACACGGCACGCTGCTTAGGGCAACTGATACCATTGAGCCAATTACTCCGATAACGAGAGCACCGCCGACTGGTTCCACGTCGTTACCACCCAGCATAGTTCCCTGTCTCTGATAAAGGTCGAAACACCAAAATTAATATTCTTGGGCTAAAAATCACTCTAATTTCTGGGGCTCATAAATTTTCGGGTGGTGTTGATGTTCGTGCATTTATGCGTGTATTTCGAGGGAGAAATAAAAAAAACGAATTGTTGCGATCTGTCCGGGGTCCGATAATGATACGAGGTATAACAGATACTCAAACGGACTCTCGAGAACCAACCCGTTTTGACTCTCTCCACCATCTCCACCTAGTCCCTTAGGTCATTGAACAATTAAAAGAGCACATCTCTCGAAAGATGCTAACTTTCAATTTGATTTACTTGCCCATAAGCAATTTTTATAACCAAATTAGGGGCTCTAATTACTGTCATATTGATTTATTGGCATGTAAATGGGCTATTTTGTCAAATAAGTGGACTATCTTGATTATCGTCTTGACCTGTCTAGTTTAAAGAAGCGGGAACTCAATAGCATATACCTAGGTTGCGGAGGATTCTTACTGCCATCGGCGGAATTCGAACCAGCAGCATCAAGCTTTTGAGGCAAAGTTCCTAACCACTAGACCACCGTGCCCTTTTCTATTAGCTTAGTTGTTCTTGTATATCTCTTAGTGCGGTGTTCGTTAAAAGATTCGCCCTCTTCGTTAAGTGTACGGCTGTTCATCTCAGCTCAATTGGAAGCAGTAGATCATCCTCGAGGTCCCAGTGGCTGATTCCACAGCTCCGTTAGTTTCCCGCCCGGAAGTCTACCACTGTACTTTTGAGCTGCTCCTCACAACCCTTGACAACTGTCTCAAATCCAAAAAAATCTCCTCAGCTATCTCTCGTTTTGCTCGATTCCCGAAAACTATTCCACATGCAAAAAAAGAGTGTCTGAACACAACTGCTGCTGCAAACTGAATCATCAAAATTAGTCGCCTAATAATAATAATAATAATAATTTTGCAAATATTATTATTAATAAAGTGATTTTAAGATCAAGGGATTATCCTGCGCCCCGCTTTCTGCAACATTATGCGTATCAATGGAGTAGATCTAGCGCATTGTAGCGCAGGTGACGTACTGATCCAACATCCACCTTTGCGTGCGAAAAGTTGCAATATTAATTACCTTGTCGTGTTTCTGGACGCTTTAATGCTGACGGCGGCGATGTTATCCGTGTCCTGCGTATACGCGGTGGTTTTACGTGTCTGCGTACAGCGATAATATAGACAAATAAATGTCAAGCATTGCAAATTCGGCCAGTAGCGAGCATGTAGCTTGTCAGTGCCGGTAGCAGGCCGCTCTGGTGCATATCAGTGCAAAAGCCACTGTGTGTTAGGGACCTTTGAAGCCAGTTTATAGAAGCAAATATTGGACTAGGCTGAGCATATTTCTAGCAAATCAGGTGCAAATGGGTACAGGTGTACTGCATGGGATTTATAAACTACATAACTATAAGTTTGGTTAATGACTTAAATACTTCTTAGAAGAGAACCGAGGATCTTGCTTTGAAATAATGTCAGTATCAAGAGAGATGCAGTGTTCAGTTGAACTCAATCAGATATTCCATTCATTTATATCTAACACCGATGCTATAGTCAGATTCAAAAATAATGAGGCCATGTTAATAAGCAGGAATGTTGCAATATTTTGCTGAGTAAGGCAGAGCGAAAACAACTTTGCAATCTGCAGATACGGCGCGCGTAGAATGCAAGCAGGCGCAGTGTTAAAAATAACGAAATACGCAGCAGACACTGCCTCATTACTTTTGAATCTGACTATACCAGTTTTCTGCACTTAAAACCTAGCTCCTGATGCAGACTCAATGGGCTGAATTTTTATAATTTCAAAATAGTCTTAAATCTTGACCAGGTGTGAAAATGCGCACAACTGGCCTACTCTACCAATTAGCTCCCGATATTTCACGTCCCCTTAAGATAATTGTGGCCTTTTAGGCTAAGGTTAACAAGAGCTTAGCATTACGCACCCGGAAAGCATATGTTTTCTTAATTACCATCTCGGTTCCCAGGGCCAAAGCAGGTATTTCTGGTACTCCTAAAACATTGTAAAAAGATCAAAATCTTACTGAAAAAGCGTTGAAAAGTGAAATTTATTGCCCTTTTCCCTTTATTTTAATTATTGGTTTCTAGTTTTTAGCAGTAACTTTGTCCTAGCGGATGGTTACCTGTTTTCACCTAATCAATCAAATCTTTCTCGATATGGTTGGTCGCTGGGGCCCCGTTGCTGCCAGTCCTTGTTGCCAACCTGCTTGCCCCTGACTAGGCGTGAAAGTTGTTCTAAGATACGCACGGCGAGTGCTGATGTCTTACACCGATACCGACCGATTATTATCTTATTTCTCTCTCTCTCACAGTCGTTTCCATGCAGGACCCAATGGTCGCGCGGTGGTAGACTCTACAAAACTAGGTGCCCCCCACCCCCAAAACTCGGAAAGGAATTCGGAATAGAAATGTTGCATAGTAGCGAAGGTACATGAAAAAACGCGCCTGTGACGCAAGCGCCGGTTGAAAAGATTATTCGCTAACTGTTGTACTTTGAAAAAATGAGTAAACGGCAAAGTGGGGAGATGGGCTTTTGATCAGAAGAGTGGGAAAGTTTTTATCAGTGGGGGACTTGGGTTTATCCATAAGCTGTTTCGTTCTGTGTATTGCTCAGGCAAAGCACAACTATTGCTATACAAAGGTGAGCTGCTTAGCGTACCGGCACAAACATTAAGAAACCCAGAAAATACTAGATAGTTTCTATACTAAAAAACCGACCACAGCTTTCGATCCATCAAAACTAGACAATTTCGACCATCACTTCCCGAACAGCCCGCTAGTTTTATTGGTTTAAAAGTCTAGGTGGTCTCGTTATTGGTATGCTAATAAGTTGTATGTCTGGTTCACTCGGCTGGTATAACGGGACCACCCAACACGCGCAATTGCCAGCCGACTACCTGCTGATTTTATTAGCAATTCTTGTCATCGCAATAGATTTTATGACATGGTGAATGTTGCTTTGTGTGAGGTCCTCACTTCAAATGCATATCGGGCTAAGAAACTTGTTTTATGCAATTTTTAAAAGTACTACTGGTTTTTAAGCTAGTGTACCAAATAGTGTAGTTTGTAACGCCTAACAGGGGAATCAAAACGAATTCTATCAAAAATTTGTACCTTCCAGCATATCTTAAAAATGGGATTCAACAAAACGTTACCACAACTTTCCGTGGTTAAAACTCAATATAGACTAGGGAATACCGGGTAACTCTTAATAAATGATCTGTTTGCTTTCCCATGGTCTGTTCGTACTTTGTTCCTCTTAACACGTTTAGATATCAGCCATAAAATTGCACTTTTCAATTATTAGTCGGAAAAAAATGTGCCAAGTAAGCACAGCTGTCCAAATGTTGCGAAGTTCGTTTGGTAGCGGCGGCGGCTGCGCCTGTTGCTCTGGGGTGAATCCGTTCGTGTTCCGTGCTGACACCAGTCGAAAATAGTTTGATTAGGGCGCACTTTACCAATCGACCTGGGACATGAAGTTTCACAAAAAAAGGGGGGGGGGACCCAGAGTAGCTACCTTAAAATCATTCTCATTTTTACTGATAAGAAATTTTAAGGACATTCTTACTCCTACCAGAGAAAAGAGTATCATAACCTATAACGTATAGGCTTTAAGTGATTGAATTACAAACCTAAAAGCTATCTTTAAAAGTTGCGACCTCCCTCTATTTGTGGGGATTATCTCGCTAATCGCAGTAAATTGGCAGTTCGTTTATCCAGTGCCTGATGGGTGCTCCCAACTGTTTGTTTTGTCACAAAAGTGCATTTCATCGACGGAGCAACGGCTGGCCGTCCCGTCTCTGCCCGGAATGCAGCAGTCTCAGTCTCTTAGCTGTTCTCTCCGCCATCGCTCGCGGCTGATTTGCACCGTCGCGCCGCTCGAAAACGCCGATTGATAAAAAATCGACTGTTGAGCACACTGCAATGTTGCGATCTGTTTAGTTTTTCTCTTCTGACACCACGGTCGTCGCCGGCCGTCGCTGGGGGTCTACGACGACGCGACGCCGACGGCCCCCAGTCGCATCGGCGATAAAAAAAACTTGCCCCCAGTATCGAAGTGGCGCAGCAGCAACAATGAAAAAGTGGCGACGGAGCGCTGACTGCCGGCGGAAAAATATTTAGTAGAGGGAGCGAACGTTTCTATAATGTATTTCTGAAGTGGTGGAAGTTTCTGAGGCTTTAAAGAAACGGGAGCTGGGTATGATGCAAGCTGGTATGGTAGCAATTCGCTTCAAAATTAAATGAACCCTTACTATTACTTCAATTTAAAAGTAACAATACTTTCATATTTTTCGCGTAGTTTTGCGAATATTTTTGTTTAGCGAAAACTTTTTTCAATAAGATTCTATTTTTAATGCTCCATCATTGCTCTTGAAACGGCCACAGTCTCGGTTGGAATGCACTATAGTTTGCTGACAGAAGTCTTACTGTAATGTTGTAACATATGCATAATGTTGCTATTATTAAATAGATGACTAATAAACGCATAGCTGACTATATTGCGTCTAGCATTTGTGTTTAAAAGTCATATTGTATACATTGGAATCAAATGTCTAGACCTAACTATAACACAAAGAAACTCAATTATTGTCTATGACATTTAAAACCGCGTTATTATTCATTTTAAATTTGCAAAGCTTTCTATTTGAGAGGGGATAGAACCAGCAACCTTTTGCTTGTCACGCGAACCTGCTAACCACTAGGCTATTCTTGCACGTTGGTGAATGAGAATTTGAAACACTAATATTTTCACCGCATTGGCTGGCTGCTGATTTTCTACCTAATTAAACTTGTACTGCTAGTACCTAGAACCTTGGGGGCCGGTCTCTCAACAACGGTGCTCCCAAAAGACTTCTTGTGACAATATTTGGGCAATTTAATGAGACCACGACTCATTTAACTCAATAATCACACAGTAGCAGCTGTATTTAATGATGAGATACGGTAGTTCACCTTGTCCTTGGACATATTGGATGGTACTTGAAGAGAAAGAGAAATAAGATACGCGGTGCGGGCCGGACCGACCTACAGGTGAATAAATCTGACCACTTGGAATAGAGTTATTTGGCAATCAAACATAATGTAAACAGTTTAGCCTGCTTTGAGGCTAATTTCGGATAGTTGGGGACAATCTCGGCTGAGTTGCTTTAGGTTGAAACACTTATAATTTACAAATTTGGAAAAAATTTATAGTTAATAAGATATTGATGCTAGGTGTCAGTTGACTTTTTTAACTTAGCTTTAAAAGTTTTATTTTCCTGCTGCGTTTCTCATACCACAGTTATAGTAGGTACCCGTCCATTTATTCCGGAATCTTCTGAGCCAAGACGGTTCCTTTCTAACATTTAGTCACCGAGTCTATAAAATGGTTTCATCTTCTTCTTCTGCTTCTTATCATGAATGATATATTCATATACTTTCCCCATTTTTCATCTGCGACAAATTATTTGCCACTTTTAACCTCTCTTCCGTAATTTATCGTTGTTTCTATGGTTAACCCGGCTGTCAGCAGTAGCTTCCCGCTACTCCTTACAAACAGAATTGATGACCTAGTCTCAGTTTCTTTTGCGTCTTCTTAGCTTTTTCTACACCCGCCTAGGCTTTATTACAACACCGCGGCCGCACCGCCACCAGTAGTTTGTCTGCTGTCACACTCGGTTGGTTATAACTTTTCGCCGAGCCGTTTTTTGTCCGTCTAGAAGGAACTTTTGTTCAGCGTGCGGGGATACGGTGATTAGTAGTTGATGAGAAGTGTCTGGTGGCTCGGAATGATAGTCTAAGGAAGGTTTGGAAGCTTCCTGGGGATTGGGTATAGTTAGATTCAAAAGTAATGAGGCCGTATATACTGTGCCTGCTTGCATTCTACGTGCGCGATATCAGCAGATTGCAAACTTGTTTTAGCTCTGCCTTACTCAGAAAAAATATTGCAACACTCTTGCTTATTAAAGCGGCCTCATTACTTTTGAATCTGACTATATAGATCAAGAGGAGTTATATTAAAGAAAAACTCAATTTGTATGGTTGCCAGTTCAGTGTAAGTACTGCTGGATAGTATGTTTGATTACCAACGTTTTAATTTTTCTATCAGTTTTAAACTGTAGTTTGCTCATCCAACCCAAAACCCAAAACCAAAACAATTCTAGTCAATGTTTAATTTATAACTCGGTGGAATGTTGATATAACGGAAACTAAGCGTTCGTTCATTTTGTCTGGCACCCTTTCCTAGGAGAAATAGCATAGATTCCACTGAGGGCTCTAGACAGTTAGGTAACTGATGATAACGATGATAGGCGAAATAGACATGCGGATGATTTACACTCCTCTCGTTTTGTAATTTATGATACCGCGCGAGGAATTGCACCACCGCGCCGCCGCCGTGCTGCGTCTCGAACAATCAATATCCAATAGTGGCAATATTCACGCATTTTAGTAGCAATTTATGCGTTTGTGGACCTCCCAGAAGGGCCCATTTTTTAGCGTTTATTAGATATTCGTCAGCGCTTTCCCACAAGTAGCAGAGCCGAAACAATAGTAAAAAATCACTGTAGTGTGGGAGCCGGGCATTAATTGCATATTTGGAAGGGTTACTGTGGACTGAAACTTGCAAATGGGGTACTGTATTTATATCTCGCTACATTTTATAGTTCACTGTGATTCAGTTTAAGATATCTAGTAATCTATCAACGTCTGGGTTACGGTAGAATGCACTTTGCGGCTGGCACTCTCATCTGGTTACTGTAGCTCGCACTACTGAATCATGCTGAAGCTTCAGGTGGCAACTTGACTGATTATAATTTAGTTGTGCTTTGTTCGTTTTGGGCCAGTCCGGTGCCGGTTCGATGCACTTTCGTTGACAGGTTCTGGCATTTGATGAAGCGCGATTGTCTTTCTAAATGAGGATGAGTGCAAACTACTTCGATGGAAGGGTAGAGAACGCCGTTCGGGGTTGCTAGAGGAGTCAGGGCGACCATGATTGGTAGCTGCGTTAAATGGCTCTTTGTCTAAAATAGTGCGAACACGCCAACCGGCAGCCAACGACAGGCCAATAACTTGCTAACAACAAACTTTTAGACTTGGGAAAGAAAAATACCTGGACCATTTTCTAAAGGGGGTTGAGATGATGGAAGGCAATTTTATGAGATAAAGAAAGTTTGGGCCTAGATTTTAGTCAGATCTGTGTGGAGTACTAAAGTTATTTCTAAAACATCAAGAGCTGTGTTTCCAGCGTGGTTTCTTGATCAACAGCGGTGTTAAAAAAAGATGCAGTTTTTAGTTCTCATACATTCAAACCGAAAAAAGAGAATTGTAGTTTTTCATTCTTTTCGAGTTGTGGTTGAGACTCAAAGCTGGCGTCACCACTAGCGCCTCTTCTTTGAAATAATCACCCACCCTACTCATCATACTGTGGGAAACGAGTAAGAAACTCCTTTTTGAATGAATATTCCAAAATTACCGGGCATTTTTCAAGTTATAGGAATATCAGTACTCATTTAATTAGTAACATATTTGTTTGTAAAGTAATTAAACTAATATTAAAGAGTGTTCAAACGATTGTCTGCCTTCGGCGCCAGTCTCTCGTTTCTTATCAAGGAAACAGCACACAAACATGGGTATTAAACATTCCATGTTTTCAAAATTAGACTTTTACGGGATTTTAAATGCTGAACATAGTCCACGGATGAACCGGATCGGCGTTGGTTCTGAGAAAGATGGCATATTTTATCAGCTACTGTGTAAATGTAACAAGTTTGCGGGGATTTGAAATCCTATTCGACCAATCAAGGTACAAGGTGACCGATAATTATTGTGACATACTTTTCTATAATGTACACTTTCAATATGTGCTTGGCTTACACTTTAACGAAAACATACATACAAACTGATTCTGAATATTTCCCATCTTAACGCCAAAAGCAAGCTTCCGAATATGAATTGGTTCTAAGCTCTAATTAGGTTGGGACAAGCTTGGTAATGGTTGTGTTTGGTAGTTTAATATTGTCTTAGTCGGGTTGGCTGGGTATGTTAGCCTATGTGTCAATATTTGTTTTTAAATAGTCCACTGCTACCGCGGCTCCAATAGAATGATTATTACTCTTAAATACCTTCTTAAAGTGTTAGCTGCGCGGGAGAAGCGACATGAAATACACTTCACACGGGCATCTATTTTAAGATGAAAAATAATCGATGCTCCCGAATATCGATTGATAATGTGCATTATTTCAGAGATTCCCGGATGGTTGAAGGGACTTCGCCTTCACAAATACACAACAATGTTCCAATGTTTGACTTATGATCAAATGATGAACCTCAATGAATACATGCTCGATGCTTTCCAAGTGAGTAATGAAGAAAGTTGGCCTCTGAATTACAAATATATAAAACCATTCGGTTGTTCAAAATATTTTCTACGATATCTTTTCAAAATTATATAGACTTGGGATATCTAGAGTATCGAAAATATTTGTTGAACAATGGAAAATAATCGTAAACCACTTTTTTAACCATAATTTATTGTTGATTCCAGATCAAAGCGGGTTTTCAGGTAACCCAGGGAGCCCGTAAGAAGATCCTGCAGTCAATTGATAAGCTAAAGATGCGGCCCCAAGTTATTAGGGAAATGTTCAAGGTAAAAATCATAATTAAAACTAATATTAAACTATATTTTATAGGATCTATGCACAGGACAGTGTGTTCGTTGTGTTATTCTTAACGTCAGATACCTTCTAAACACCCCCATTAAGCCCTATGTTCCCCATTACCACGAGGGTCTAGACTATGTTGAGGGGCATGTTACTATCGATTATATCAATGATGAGGTTTGCTTGTTACAATATTATAGTCCAATTCAAAATTAAAGAAGTCGTGTTAAAAAAATTGAAGAACCCATACGTAGTAGACACGGGTTCTTTACCATTGAAAAACAATATAGAATTTACATAAAAACTACAAATATAAAAAATATGCAAACCATACAGACTAAAATCTAATAATTTTCAAGTATAATTCTTCTCAATATTCTAACATTGAAATTATATTAATATTTTCAGAATATCCCTGCTCTGATCGTGCATCTCGTTCAAAGGCTACACGCTATGATCTTCCAATCGAGAAACGTTAGAGTTGAAGAAGACTATCTTCTCCTAATGTATGCTATCTTTGACAGAATCACCAATAATGAGGTAAATATATACAAAATATAGTTTGTATCAAGAGCTGCTTTCGAGCGCAGTATTCTAGAGAGCGGTGGTATTATAGTCCGTTTCAAAACTTAGACTACATTGCGCCGCCATTATAGGATCGATGAGCGGTGTTGCCAAATTTGCCTTCAAATTCGCTGGAAAATGCCTTCCCTCTCTTCGGGCGAGAGAACTTTTGGGCAAAGGCGATGGTTTTTGCATTGAAACTAGTGAAAGTTGACATTTTGAAAAGCGTGTGGAAGAGTTACAACTAGTTCAGATCAAAGTTTATAAAAGTTATATTCCTTCTAAATTTGCAGGCTTTCTCCGAGTACCAAAAGCGTCGCATCGCTCAGATGAAGAAGACAGCCCGTCGCTTCGCAACCCCACAGGAGCTAAGAAAACACCGTAGTGCCACAGCCTTGGCTCACGGAGGACGATGTGACACGTGTCAACAGAGAGGAATCGGAAGCGAATGGACAAGAGTCTTCTTCGTAAGTTTTGAGTGGATAAATTGTTGGGTCTGGAGAATATACTGATATATCACCTTGTAAAGGATCAATTCGACCAAACATTGCTCGCAGCTATTAGCCTTACCGGAACCTTGGTATTAACAGAAACTACGATTCTCTATAACCTTTAATAAGAAATCTAATATTTAGAGTTTTGTCCTTAAAAATAGAAAAATTTACCCTATAATTCCCAAAAAATCAATGTAATCAACTAGCTTTCCTTAACTTTTTGAGTCAACTCCAATCTTCAAAAGCATTAATTACCCCCATTGCGGAGGATTTTTACTTTTGCCTGGAATTTGCGCCCATATTGCTACCTACCGCTCGTAAATCTAATCGGTGTTCGTTTCCCCCCTGTTGCAACTCGTTTGAGTCCTTTTACCGCCACTGCCTTTGGCGCCTCCTTTCCCTGTTTCCGTTAGTGGTTACGACCACCCTCTAAGGTAAAACAAGAAGACGCTATCTTTATTACATCGCACTTTAAAAGACAACCATCTTTCTAACGGACGGTAGCATTTTTGGACCTCAACCAACATTTATGAGTTGTGTTTCGGGGAGGGAAAACAGATAATATTTCCAGATCGAAAAATTTAAATTTGGGACTTTTGGAAAAGCCCGCAGCTTTTCGAATCACCTCAAAAGATTACTTCCTCATTGTCCAAACTTTTTGTCTACAGTACGCTATTACAATAATAAATTGCTTGCAAAAAGTATCAGACGTCCTAGTCCCAATAAGGGACCTGTTTTTCGCAACATTCAGCCCGCGGAAGTTACGGCCATTGTTTCAATGAAAAGCTTTCACTTTCAGATGCCGACACTAGCTTATATGATTAATTACAGTAGTTTGTCTAATTAAACTCTGACATTTCGAATTTCGTCTGCTTATTTCATCTTTTGTTGCGCCTCTGTGCGTCCCGCTATGCCGCGACCGGTTATTTTCAAATTTAGCAGCGATGATTAAAATAATAATGATTAAGCATTTTATGTGTCACGCTTATCAAGAGGAGACATCTGCCGATGGTGGCGGCGCAGCCTCAGCAGCGGTATCTGAAGCCAGCGGGAAGGTGACGACTTGGAGGGGGGACGGGAAGTCTTTTCAAATATCGGCCCGGGCTAGCCTGTCAAATTCACAGACCTGGTTTAATAAACTTTAGTTTCTTAAACTTGACGGAATGAGAGTGGATTTCATCTGTGAAAAGGCCGTGTTGAAAATACTTATAGGTCAGTATCGCAACACTTTTCACTGCAAATTTTGCAAAATACGCAACGTTCTCTTAAAGAATCATTGACCAGACAAAACAATTTCATGGATTGGAATACTTTGATAGCAATTTTCATTTTGGATTGCCAAAAATCTTCATCTTACTGTAGTTTAACTTGGAAAAAATGGACTGATCACAAAACATTTCGTTCGAAGTTCACATCTAGTCGTCTAAAATTTAGCCTTGATTTTTAGCCAGCCGTCTGCAGCTTATTTTAGTTCCGGGCTGGGTCGGCGCGGGTGTGGGTACTCCTATATACTCCGTCTACCGCCCTACGTTTAGCGGCGGCTGCGCGCTACGCTTTTATGCCTACCCGAATGATTGATTAGTTTCTCCGTACGTGTTGCAATCTGTATGTAAGGGGCGACGAAAGGCGAAGATGGTCAGGCAAAATATCTGTAATTTGTAAGGAAATAATAGGGGTTTGGTTTGGGTTGGGGCTGGGACAAGGCCGGCTTGTTTTACAAATTTTTGGCTTTGGTTCGAGCCGGCACGCTGCTTTTATTAGATGTTTCAAAACGTTCTTCCGAAAGCTTAGTTTAGGCTGCTTATGAATTTACCAGCTCTGGTAGAGTAACTAAAAACTCCAAAAGTTGTTCCGAAGCCTTCTTTCAAGGCCATCAATTCGAAAACATGAGTTAAGCATGTGCTCGGTTCAACTGTTCAATTTAGTTTCTAAAAATTGTCCAACATTATAATAAATTACATAGAAACAGTTAAACTTTGTTTCTTTTCAGCCTCAGCGTTTGCAACAGACCAATGCTGCTGTTCCGGAGAAGCCTAAAATCCAGGAGAAGCCCCAGCAAAGAGAGCAAACTTGGGAACTGCCCGCCGCTCATCTGAACCTCCTACTGCTACAACGGCAACACGAGTACCTGGCGAGTCAGAAGGCGCACGCCGCAGCCTATCAACTGGCAGCAGCTCAGAGTCAGACAAGACATCAGAATTATCAGCCAGGAGTTATGCAGGTAAATTAGATAGAAACTATAGTCTCTGTTAAGGGCAATAAGAGAAGCGGTGATAAATAAAGATGAATGTGTGTTCGCAGAATAGGCTCCCAACTCATGAGAGCTGGTTATCCGGCCCGGCCTAAAATTTTTGAGGTCAGGCCGGGCCGGTTTGTCGGATTTAACATGTAATCCGGCAGCCGGGCCGGCCGGACAAACACCTCTGCAACTCATTGATTTCTCATTTTTTTATAAAACACCGCAGCTCCCCAGAATACTCACTGCAAGCCTAGTTCATTGTACCGGCACTAATAAAGCACAGTTTCAAACTAAATTTCGGTTTTCACAGAAAACGAAAAACTTGTTGCAAAGTAATTTTATCCCAACAGTTACATGGTTTGAAAACTCTCAAAATACAATCTAACATAGCAATAAACTAAAGATATTAAAAATTATATATTTATATATTTCCCTAACTTCTCAATTTCAGAATCTCGGAAACAAGCTGCGTCCTACAGAAGGCTCTGTCCGTGTGACTCGTCCTCCAGTAGTTGCTCCAGTTTCTCCAATGGCCTCTGAACCCGTAATCTCGAATCTGCCTCAGTACCAGTCGGCACAGACCACCGCTGCCGTAGCTGCCGCAACCGCTGCTTCCATCACATCCACAATGGCTCCTTCTTTCCAAAGAATGGCACAGCCCTCACCAGCAGTTGAGATAAACCCCCTACGCTCAAGGCTGACCAATACTATGTCTGTTAAGGTAAGCAGCAATATTACAAGTGGAAACCTCTAGAACATTTAGTGCGACAGTATTAATGTATTACACGTTGTCTGATGCAGCTGCAGCTATTTCAAAAAGATGCAGCTTACACGTTGTCTGATGCAGCTGCAGCTATTTCAAAAAGATGCAGCTATTTCACATTATTAAACAAATACTTTTCAAATTCTGTTGTTTTAGGAAGCCAGTGACTGGTCTCACTTCACAATCGATAACAACCATTCGCTCTTCGATGAATACATCATGAGAAAGGAGAATAACGAGGTATGAAAACAGCTAACGAAGCTAAATACAGACTACTCCGTAACGGACTAGGCCGTGCCGTCTAGGAGTTTTTTAAGTTGCCGAGTCTGTTGAAATAAACTGGGAAGTAGAACCCAAACATTTCCAATGAATCACTCTTGTTTTTGATTCGAATGTATTGGAAATTTAACTCTCTGAATAAACACAGAGGACACCCACCTAATAGTTTACGAAAAAAATCCAATCATCAATTCCTGGTTCCGGGGATTTTCCGAATTGAGAATATTTATTAGTATCTTGCCTGGCATCAAGATTATTGGCAAGGAAATACCCATATTTAAGATTTCCTTTCAGGGTCTGGGCTGTCTTTGGCCAACCGCGAAACCCACCAGCAGCCAGGACAACAGCATTTCCGGCTACTCCTCATCGACTTCTCCGAGCGAGCGTAGCTCCGGTTCAGTGTCTCCAGACGCATCGGCGACTATCCTACACCGCAAGATGGACAATGTGGGCATTTGTGGAATAAGCCAACTGCTTACCAGCCTTGTTATCCAATAAGAGAACAAGCCCAGCTGAGCACCACAAAATACCGTATTTCTTTCTCAAATGGTCTCTTCTAATGCACACTATCTCAGCTGTTCAGTGGCCTTCTGCGTTCCTCAAACAGTATCTCATCGTATCTTGGATCCCTCAACACCCGCCCCGCGTTTGTATGTGTATCCCGAGTGGATGAGGAACACTTTCCCCCCGCCCCAGGGGGCACCCTTAACCTGCCGTTTCGGGACTCCCAATCGACCGACCCATGGCCGCAACGTCTGCGCCGGTCACTCTTCTGTTTATTACTATGCTCTACACAATATACAATATAGCCATTCTCATAGTTTAGCCAAGTTATTATTTGTAGCAGAAAGCAAGAAATGGGCAAAAACAACGTATGGAAAGTTATAGTTCAATGTTTACCTCTCCAGAAATTTCTTGGTTTCCGCTCGAGATCCGGTACTTTTCCCGGATTTCGGCTCAATGCTGGCTCATATTGAGCCTGTTAGTTTGTCTGTTTCCTAATGTCAGTTACGTTTATCCAGTCTGTTCCAAACCCCGTTACTACTATTTCAACTATTCTCTGTATAGCCTAGCTTTCACAAGTGTTTATTCTACTTTCGTGTCTCGTATATAGTGTATTTCTTACCTTATTACCTTTCTTTATACAATATTCTTTTCTAGACAAGTCGGTTTGAGACTCTTAATAATTCTAGCTTTCGTAGTGGTTGTGGGATAGAGTCTTGTTCTAAACTTACAAAGTTTTTCAGTTTTATTGCGATCCCACAGCTTCAACTGATTGATATCCGCGTATACCTACACTCTTACCGCAAGCGTACATGTTCTTGTTGCTGAGCCATCCTTTCTTTTTTTGTTATTTTTATATTTTATATCCCTCATTGGATGCAATTTTCTGATGCAACCCTAACGCGTATCATCCGAGTGTTTCTTTATTCTAATCTTTTGCTCAACATACAATCCATGACATGATTACAGGTGACACAAGGCTGCCCAGGCTTCTCACCAAATGTCCTTTCAAAGGTAGTCTCAGCCCGAGGATTCCTTGTGTCGCCGAACCCCCGCATTGCTCTGCTGTCTAAGTTAAAAGTGTAGTAGGACTCAATTTATATACCGTTCACTTTATTGCACATGATCTATTCATTATACGTTACTGACCGGACCATTGGATAGCCTAATCTTTTTAACGTCATCATTCATTCACAGTCCATACCACGTAGTATACTACTCCGATATTTAATATCGGAATAATCCATTTCTGTTTATACGATTGATTTGAAAAAAGTGCTGCAGCGACTACACACCCATTATTACATCACCTTACCTTTTATACCTTATTTCTGCCTTCAACCCAAATAGTGTAGACTTAAAGAGCTGGTTTCTTTATGCTGTCTTTTCACATTTTGTGTCGTCGTTTGTTTGAAACATTAGCATTCATATATCATAACATCCATATACTCATCATTTCTTATTGTATACATTTCCCCCCACACCCCCCCCCCCGCTCC
>JAQGAV010001289.1:0-22001 GCA_034691345.1 Phasmarhabditis papillosa
GGTTTCCAGCGCGGTATCACAAGCGGGGCGTAGTGTTATATAAAATGAATGTAAAATCGGGCGACGTGGTGCGTTTGCTCCAAAAGTACATTCATTTTTATAACACTGCGCCCCGCTCGTGATACCGCGCGCTGGAAACCTAGGACTTGAAATGGACTATAATATTTTCCAAGAATAAAGTGTCATGTGGCGAGCTTATTTATGAATAAATTGCTTAGTTTTTAAAAGCCCCAATAAGTATCTAAAGTATCTGTTTATTTTTCAATCTACAATATTATTATTATAGCTGAACACTTCGTTTACTCACATGAGTAATTGTTCGTCTCCAGTTATATAATATGTTCCTAGATGATGTAAATCGTCCGGATGCTCAATTTTCTCGCCGCTTCTGAAATATTTAAATATAGTCCTTATCAAGAGTTAGGTTTCAAGCCCAGTATTCTGTGGTCGTAGTATAGAAACGGCCGGGTGGCTGCCCGAGCAGTTGAGAATTGTTGCCCGGGACCCACCCAGGCGTTTCGTTACTACGGTCACTGGAAACAGGTTCTGTTAGATTAAATGGAAAGTTCTTCGGAAGAAATGGCTCTCAAATCCACCAATTTTTCATTCTTTTTTATACAACACCTCATCCCCGGTATATTGCGTTGGAGACCTATCTCTGTATTCGGACTATATAAGGAATACATTATGGCAGATTCAGATTGTACAAGATTGAAAGTAACTCGCAATTCTTCCATTTTTTAAGGATTTTGATGGATTCTTCCAGCGTAGTGCATTGTTGGTTACCTGTGAAGACACTGGGAAGGGAGGATTTAGTTTTCTTTTCTTGGAGAGACCGCTATCAACAAAACTTACCAGCCGCTACCAGCAACTGACGGCAGTATTCGCTGGTAGCGGATGGTAAACTTTGTTGGTATCTGGTCGACCAGCGCAAACAAATTGTAAAGTTTAATTATTACGGTAATTTCTGTTAAATATACAACGTTGTGCTAACAACCTTGCTTTTAAATTAGAAAATCATATTTAGTAAATGTTTCGCGCAAACAAATAAACTTGTAGAAGGTTTCCAGGTAATTCATGGATTTCGTTCCTATTTTGTTAATTAAAAAAAAGCTTTAAAATGTTACCAGCTCTATTTATTAAGTAGAACAAATTTATTTCCTAAAATAAAACTTACAAATCATAGATGGCCTTAGCTCCATCTGGTAGATTAAGTGAGTTTCCCACTTCGGACAGGAGATTCCTTAATCCCGTTGATTGCCATTCACGCCAAACAAAGAGTTTAGCTCTGAAAATAGGATTTGTGTGATCTAGGCAATAATTGAGAAAACACATTTGAATAGTTTTAGAAATGCCAAAACCCTTATTTTAAAGCTTTCGCGGCTTTTGTTAACGATTGTTTATTCATATTTTACGAAAAACGAGATCACAGATGTTTGGAGGACGAAGTGAGACGAAAGGACCATAGGGAGCAAGGGCTCCATTAGACAGCACCCACGGAGTGGAGTCGGCGGATCAGAAATTTTCAAGAATTCTTTCTTCGAGGCGGATTCGAACCATCGACCTCTAGCTTAAGAGGTGAACCTCTATCCACTGGGTCAATCCGCCCCGTTTGCGCAAAACGTAAACAAACTTAAACGGGGTTAGTTCACTGGATGACCGGTTGTATTACCCCCGTAAGAAACTGCCACTAGCAAATAATTTTGAGGGTAATTGTATCAGTTTATTTTACTTTTTTTAAATATACCAAGACCGGTCCGATCCAACTATTGACCAGACAGACCCAGTCAAACAATGTTAAGTGTCAAAACATTTACTTTTCCGCAAAAACCCGAATCCGAGAGACTAGGCTCTACTGATTGGTACTGGTATAGTCGGTTTGGGTAGTATTGCGGCCGTGTTAATAAAATTGGGTTTAAGGAATGGTGCAATATTTTGTCTGAGTAAGGCAGAGCGAAAGCAAGTTTGCAATCTGCTGATATCGCGCGCGTAGAATGCAAGCAGGAGCAGTGTTTCAAATAACGAAATACGCAGCCTACACGGCCTCATTACTTTTGAATCTGACTATATAAGTTATTAATTAAACATTGTCTGTTTTATATTAGCCAGTATCCTACGAAGCGGCGGCGTTGAATAAAAATAAAAATACTTTTGAAGAACTACTGTCAATACACCTATTTTCTATTTAGTTTTTATAACACCGCTGCTCTTCATGATGTTGCACTGGAAACGTATATATTTATAAAGACTATAGTTTGTATTCATGTAAAACATTTGTAATCCACAAACTTTAATAAAGCAGCTTTTGTTAGACTGTAAAACTCCCCGAAATCTGAGCACTCCAGGATCGGGTCCAAAATTTCTTGCGGTGCTAGAAGTTTTCGGTAAATTTCACAACAACTTCATATTTTCGGAGCTTCCAGTGGACGTTCTGAGCTTTTTAACTTAAGTACATTGTATATTTTTAGTCTTCTCCTCCGGCCGGTGACACGGCTTCCTCTGTTTCACAGGATCCATCTGGATCAGCTTCTTCAGGCGGAGAAATTGGCGGAGATGCGGAAGGAGTATGGAGTATTGATATAGATCAGGTCAGATATTAGCAATAGAGCAGAGTTTCTTAGATGTTAATATAATATTGTAAGCTCTATTTAAAATTAAAAAGACTACTTTGATTCCTTTTAAATTTAAATTCATATAATGTATGAAGTAAAAATTAGCGGTTCAGCAACGTCTTCGAACATTTACATACGTAGTTTGCGTATTATCATAATTCGAAAAGTGTTAAAAACAAACAGTTTTAGTGCTTACAGGCCGCCTCCTTTCCTTATAATGTCAAATATAGATCAGTATACCGTAATAACTTATGAATAAGATAATGCGTTTATAATATAAATATATATCCATTATAGTTAAACAAACTCTTTTTATTCTTAAAATTTACTTTCTTTTTAGGCTTTCCAAGAAGCTTTGGCCATTTATCCCCCCTGCGGAAGACGAAAAATTATCATAAGCGACGAGGGCAAAATGTACGGTAAGTATTAGCGATGGGACAGAAAGTTAGAATAGAGCATGCTTTTTGTCGGGGTGGAAATAGCCAGCCCGGCCGGTTTAGTTCCCTTTCCTGATGTCCGTTAAAACCTAAAAAGTTGCTCCAATAAGTTCAATTTCCAAACATGACTAAACACATACTGGTATCTGTCTTCTTCTATTGACACATCTAATTCTACAGTCTACAGTAACCCTCTGTTCGTTTTGAGACCATCTGCCCCCTTCTAGCCCTTTAAATACATTGACAAATACAAAAATGATCGATTTACATCAAATTATTATGCATTAGACGGGTAATAACAAAAAATGATTGACGGATATTTGAAATTATTGTTTTTTAACCAAAATATTTGATTTAATCCTTATTCTGAGTTTTAAACTTGGACATTGCCGCCAAGGTACAGTAATCCTACAGTAATCCTTGACCTATACATGCTCATCTTATTTATCATGCACATCTTATTCTGTAAACATAGTTAATCCTCTATTAATCTTTATTAGTTTTAGTTCACAGCAGGATAGTCTTTGTTCCTTTAAAGTAGTCGCAACAAGCGCGCGCAGTTGCTATAAAGACGCCGCGAACCGGCAAACAGAGTTAAGCCAATGCCAAACATAAATATATAGATGTATATTATAATAAACATACAATTATACAAATTAAATAGAAGCAAAGGGTACATAATAATAAATGTTTAGAAGGGCATTTTGAGTAATTAAAAGATAAAATCAAGAATAGAGGGATTCCCAGTAAACAAAGCTATTTTGAATGCAGTTCAAAATACAGTCAGTATCAAGAGCTCTATTTCTAGCGCAGTATGCTTCAAATAATCAGTTTTAGATAAAAATGAATGGAAATCAGTGGATTGGGGGTATTTTCTCTAAAGGTACATTCATTGTTATTTAACACCGCTTCTCTTCAGAATACTGCGTTTGCTATTCCGCTTGCTAGGAATTTCGTAAAATTTTGCTTTCTTTATATAGTCGGATTCAAAACGAATAGCGGAGTGTAGAAAATTATTTACAAGGCAAAACAATTGCGTACAAGCAGTTTTGGCCTGAAAATTATTTTCTATATTCCGTTATTCGTTTTGAATCCGACTAAATCAACCAGGAAATTACCGTGTTACCGTTTTATTTGAGAAACATACTATTTTCACAATTGTAGAAACTTAGATCAGAATTTATAGCTATAAACCAAATCTGTATCATATTTTGTTCTTCGACTCCCATACTATTTACTTGAATATTCATGCCTCCACTGTCATTCTGTATGCGACCATTTGTCTTACTGTAATTCGATCCTTCTTTTCTGTTCGAGACCACCCGGTATTTAACACTTCGAGAGGCCAATTATATACACAGAACAGAGCATCTTTTTACAGACAAAAAAAGGCTGGGCAGGGATTTCTAAACGTCTATACCAAGGTTGAGCAGCGGTGTTGTATTAAAATTAATTGAAAATCGGTGGATTGGGACCCTTTATTCAAAAGTACACTCATTTCAATTATAAAAGTACTTTGGTTCGGATTCAAATTTAAGTTAAATAAGTTTAAACTTTAATTTTATATTGCAGGTCGTAACGAGTTGATCGCCCGCTACATAAAACTTCGTTGTGGCAAAACGAGAACTAGGAAACAAGTGTCATCGCATATACAAGTTCTAGCAAGGAAGAAGCAAAGAGAGGATCAGTCTAAGAAGAAGGTGCGCTATAATTTAAATTAGATAAATATAGTCGGCGGAATAATCGCTTGCAGGTAAAGGTCTAAAAAATTTGAATTAGAGCACAGATGTGCTCTAATAGCTACAATAAAATCTAATACATTTGTAGTTCGTACCGTAACCCCTTGCAAGCGATTAGTCCAGCGACTATATAAAATAAAATAAAATAGAACATTTAAATCTAGTCTATTAAAATACTCTTAAAGTTCGGAAAGTTTGCAAACTTTTGTTAGGATAACATCAAAAAACTTCAACTAGAACTAAAATCATCTTTTACTTCGAAGCAATTAAGAAACAATATATTAAATAATATTCTTCTAGGGTGATCCTATTGTTCCCGGCTTATCCGGTCTGAGTCCTGTCCTTCCGGTCGTTACTTCTGTTGCTCCTACAACTACAGTAACCCAACCGCAGTCTACAATTAGCGCGCAGCAACAAAAATTATTACAAATACAAGCACAAATGCCACAGGTAGGGAAACGTAAACATTTAAATCAGGGAGGGACTGTTTTATATTACTTCGGGATGGCCTGAGTCAGATGTAATTTATGCAAGTGGCCGTTTAGTAAAGCATATTCACAAGCTAGTTTAGGAACATATAAAATGTACCCCTAAGTGGGAACGAGGGTGCGAAGAAAATATCCGGCCTTTTTTGCGAAAAAAGAAATTTTCAGAACTTTTGGACCAGGCCGGCCCGGGTCCGCCAGCTAAATTACCATTCCTCTCTTATAGAAAGGAAGAAACCTACAGTAACCTGTTTTCAGTTAACAAACGGCGCTCCATTGTCACTTTCCGACACGAAGGAACAATTAGAACTGCTAGGTAGGTGTTTTATATGTTTTATGTAAGACTTATATATATAATAGCGGTATAATAAATGAAATAACGGGATTCCCTTAACATATAGCGTTTATGAAAAATGAGGATATTTTACAAACAATCCATTTAACACTTCATTTTACCGCCTCAGAACTGTGCATACTGCGCTTCCAGTGTTATTTTTGGAAAAGGTGGCTCCCGCTCAGCATAGAGCAGCGGAGTTTATAAAGATGAATGAACTGTTAGAGAAAAGATTCCCAGTCAAGCGATTTTCCATTAATTTTTCTGTAGCTGCACTACCCTGATATGGCGTTGTAAACGCTTTAAAACGTTATATAGATTTTTCGATTCAAAACATACTCTATACCCTTTTTTATAACTTTATATATTGTTTTCTTTTGTTGAGTCATTCTTTCTAACAATAAGCACACTGTCGACCTTTCTTTCCTCTTAGGTAATTGTTCTTCAAAATATTGATTGTGCCGTGTTTCCGACCGTCGCCGTGCAGTAAACTCGACTCGGTGGTGACACAACGTTTTTCTATAAAGTTGGGGCCCGGTCGCATTCCTTCCTAGATACATACTACCTTGGAAGAACCCATTCACAACTGGCTTACCAGAAAGTTCCGTTTTCAGGCAAAACTGCAGGTTTATTGCCAGCTGCGGCAGCTTGTATGTACCCGTCTCTGTGGTCAAATCCATTCGGAATACAGAACTCGGCATTCCACACGGATATTAAGCCATTTACGTAAGTTTTATTAATAATATTAGCATTATTATTAAAATAGTATATGATTGGTTAGATTTCAAATTCAAAAACGGTAATCCTTTTCGGACTCCCCATAAAACGAACCGTCAAAAATGGAACTATTCAGAAGGCAAAATTCACAGTTCAAAATAGTTTTGTAGAAAGTCCAATGATTCTTAATAAAAGTTTATAACACCGTTACCGGTCTTTGGTTTACAGTTAGTAATGATTCTAACAAAAGAATGTGGAAGTTACTTTTCTCTTACTGAAACTTTCTGTGCTTCTCACTGTTCAATCGCTATAAATAAGTGTAATACCAGCAATTTTGTATTTCTACTATAGTCTATCTCAAGACCTAGGGTTTCAGCGCGGTATCACGAGCGGGGCGCAGTGTTATATAAAATATGAAATGAATGTACTTTTGAAGTAAACGCACCACGTCGACCGATTTTACATTCATTTTTTATAACACTGCACCCTGCTCGTGATATCGCGTTGGAAATCTAGGTCTTGAGGTAAACTATATTTAAAACCATTTCGGGGGCTTTTAACCTTACTGCGTTATGTTTAAATATGAAAAAGTACAAAATCTGTTCACATATTGACTCTGAAAGCACTGCGCAGTATCCTGCAACGAAACGGTTTTAGATCAAAAAGAATGTAATTTAGAAGAAAAGACTCTAAATAAACCGACTTTCTATTTATTTTTATATCCTTCAAGTTCCAAAAGTTCATTTCTACAGCAAGTTCCTTATCTCGCAAAACGTTACGTCAGGTGCCCCAAACGGCTCCAGCGCGACCCTACAAAACTCCGATTTTTGGCAAGAAAATCAGGAAAACGATAAGAATAGGCAATATTTTATGAAATTTAGGGGTTTTCATTTAATAAAGAAGATTTAGTGCAAATTTTAGGACTGATTTTTCACAGTTTACAATGGTACCCCAGCCGGTGAAAGCGGAGCCTTCGCCGCCCCCAGTGGTACAACAAAGGTCTATTGCATCATCTAAGTTAACTTTAAATGGATTCACAGGGTAGGTTATTATATAGTTTATATAAATAATAATAATAATAATAAACATTTGATTCATTCATCAAAGCTCGTCTGGGCTCGATAAGCTCCTTCGACGAAATTCCCTTTTTAAGTTAGTAGTGCACGATGATATAGTCTATAACCAACAAAAGACCGCAGAGAGCGGTGGTATACGTAGGCTTGCGCAATTGCGTATTTGTCTTTTTCTGGATATGACACAAATTAAAACTAACACAATAAGTTTTTTCTGACAACAAACAAAAAATTGTGCATCGAATCATGTAATGGTTTTCCAATTTTGCCACAAAACGAGCGATTTTACAAACCTTACACAACACCGCGCACTACAGTCTTCGTTTTCTTATGGACTATACCTTACCACATGATTAATCATCCCAAATAGAAAAAAAAAGTTTTAGCAAACTGTTTTTGCAAGATTAGATAAAGATAAAGACTATATTGCCTAAACTCCTTTGTCTATGAGGCTGGAAAAGCTGTTATTCCTTCTAAAAACTGAAGTTATAGTCAGGTTTCTAAATGAACTCTAATCTAAAGATTCAGAACAAAATACAAACTAAATATTTTCAGATATGTAGAAGCTCCTAACGGTGACCGTGTTGACATAGTTTCTATTCCTAAACACGTCGGAGAGCTGGAATCGCTCTCAATAACTGATGTATCTGATAAATATCCCGATCTTCTGAGACAACTTTTCGTGTCGGGACCTTCGGACGCATTCTTTTTAGCCAAATGCTGGGCTAATGTGCATTTTGACACGAGGAATGCGTAAGTTTTGTTGTTTTTTGCAAAATTCTGCCTATAAGTAGGTTTTTAGCGCGGTATGCTGGGTAGAGGCGGTGTTATTAAGAAATAAATGTAAATTTTGTTATTTGAACAGAGCTTTTTCCTGACAATCTCATTGGACTGGTCTCGGAAGGTAGATATTGGCTGGGGAGGCATTGTCAATCACCTTTGGTTGGAGAAAAAGAAAAAAAAGAAAAGAACAATTCTAAAATAACACAATATTAAGAAGTTTTTCTGTATTTCAAGGGGGGATAAAATATTACGATTTACATCTAACCATGATTCTACTTTAGTATTAAACGTTTTCAATTTACATTCATTAACTTTTGTTTTAATGAGACAGATGCTTCTCATGATACCTACCGCGCGAGAAGCCTATCTCTGGAAAAAGATAATATTCGATTGGCTTTTGCATATTGCTAATAAAAAATTACCCAATTATCTTAAAACTATTTTGTTTACATTGTATATTTGTACATTTCAGCGACTATCTGTTTTCTGTGGATTCCTACTATACTTCGCAGACACAATTCGATATTTCTGTTTCTACGAAAGTTTGTTCGTTTGGAAATGAAGTTGTTGAGAAAGTAGAGGTATGTTGATAGAACAGAAAATACTTTTCTTTCTATAGTCAGCGCCGAGAGTAATAATGGAGTGTCACTTGTGTGTTGATACGATTTTTAACACCGCATTTGCCGGCAAATTACACGCACGTACTTGCACAGTACAATATTGAATGGAGTGTAGCCGCCAGATGCTGGCGCGGTGCTCGCAAAAGGGGCTCAGACGTGCGCTCGAAACCTTGGTCTTGAGAAGGAATATATATTCAATTTTCTTCTATCTGACCAGCTATGTTGGTTCTAAAACGAGAAACTCAAAATAGTGAAATCTTTGAGTCTGCGTTACTGTATCTCTATATTACTCTGTGCTTACATTTCTTTATAGGTCTATCCGGCAGAAGAAGAAAACGGTCATTACGCTTTCCGACTGGAAAAAAGTCCAATGTGCGAATATATGGTCAAATTTATAACAGAATTAAAGAAGTTAGACAGCGAAACATGGATGAATAATGTATTAGAAAACTTTACTGTATTACAGGTTAGTAAAGAATATTTGTACAGATAATCTTTATAAAATCTAGACATCAAGCTCAGTATACTAGAGTTGGGCGATTGGACTCTTTTTCAAAAACGAGCTTTTTCGAGCTTTAGTGGATAACTGTTCTTACAGAGATCAGATTAGGCGAATATTTCTGACAATATAGAACATGTATCGACACATATAATATATAAAAATTTCCCGGATTCTTCTATTAGAACGTTAGTTATTCACTAAAGAACGAAAAAGCTCGTTTTTCGAAAACGAGCCCAAACGCCAAACTCTACAGTATACTGAGAGGCAGCGGTGTTGTTTAAATGGAAAATAGGTGCATTCGGAGTCCTTTTCTTGAAAAAAGTATAATCATTTTTAATTAACACCGCCCCTTATGATACTGCGCTGAAATCATAGCTTTTGATACAAACATAGTCAGTACCAGAGCTGGTCTGCCCGGCCCGGCCTAAAATTTTGGAGGACAGGCCGGGCCGGCCGGATAACCACCTCTGGTCAGTACTAACAACCTAGTCGTCTGGACGTTTCTACAGGATCGTTGCTTTATAGTATAACTATTGCTAAGACAATTAAAATTGTTTCAATTTATAAAGTAACTATATTAATATTCTTTCAGGTGGTCACTGACACTCGTACAGAGGCTCTTCTAATGGTTTTATGTTTTGTTTTTGAAGTTAATACGGAACCAGAATCTATGTGTTCTGTATTTAGATTAACTGCTTAACTACCTCAATTGAGCCTTATTTAATATATATATATTTATTAGTTAAAATAGTTGCTACTAGAGGTGGTCGTGCTGGTGCCGGTGACGAGCCCATCTCTAGTTTCTACAATTGCAATTTCGCCTACCAAAAATCACTAAAATAATCGATTCGATCACTATTCTCAATAAATTTAGTCGTTATTAGTTGTATGCACAAATATACATTCCATTTTCTCAGTCACAATTCGGTGTTTAATTATTCCAGAATGAAAATACGCAGTCAGCGGTGTTGCAAAAGAATTAATCAACCGCTCTCTGCGTATTTAAATGACTCTGGTCCAGCCACTACTTAGCAGTTAAAGCTAACTCTTACGTGTTACTCCTTATTATATTATTATAAATACCTTTATTATATTTAATTAGGATCCCATTATTATTAATTAAATTGGACCCGGCTAGGCCCGGCCCGCTTGCAGGCAATAAAACCCGAGTTTATATACATAATAGTATGAAATAAGCACAGCAAATGAAATTAATCTGGTCACATAACGAGAATTATTAATGTTTATTAATGTTTATTGTTTTATGTTTATTTGTAAAGTTTTTCAAATGTAATTGCTTGTTATCATTGGGCTAATTTATGACTTACCTGAGATTGAGCTGCAAAAGCGGTGTATTTTATTTCAATAGCTATCGGCGTGTAACACGCCGCGTGTTGAAAAGATTTGAACGAAATTTTCAGGGGCTGCGGACATTTGGATCCCATTTGTATTAGAGAGCGTTAACCGCTAAAGTGAAACTATAAAAATGGGCATGATAGCGCCGCTTAGGCATCCAGAAGCCTAGTGTCTGATTCCGGCTTAGGATACTTAAATACTCGAATAAATATATTTATTAGAAAGCTAAAATATATCCAAAAGTAAAGTATTTCATCCAGGATTTAAAGTTAGAAAAAGTGTAAATATGTAGTGTCGCTCTAATACTAACCTTTTGGAGCCAAATGTCACTAAACCCTGAGTAAAAACACCACTCCGCCACACAAATTATGAAAACCAAGGGATGAAAGTAACTTTCTTGATGTTCGATAATACCTATTAGATTGTCGTTAAGCGAAACGATTGATTCCTTACTTCCGAAGAGCAATGAAATGAAATGCATAATAATACAATAACAAACTCCCTATAAATACACTTCCCATGGCCCCTAACCAACACAAAATGTGCGGGTGATCGTTTGTTTGGCGCCTTGCCAGGTCAGTTTGGGGTCTCGCCGCGACGGCGATTACGGTCGATATTAGCAGCCGAGCGCGGCCAGCTGAGAGAATAACATGCAAAATAACAAGTAACTTAAATATAATCAATCTTCTTTAAATAAAACAAAGTTAGTTAATATTTAAATATACTTTTGTTATTCATTTTACTTGTTATATATATAGTGTTTCTCGTAGTTACAGTGTAGCAAACATTATATTTAATATTTAAACTTTCTCAATTTAAGTAAACCGATACACCCTTAGTTATAACTTTTATAAGAATAGAATCTTCGGCATTCCGTCTTTAGTGAAACAATAATTAAACTATTTACGTATTGACAAGCTTTGGAACAGTTTTACCATTTTTATATATTTGTTTTTACATTTATGTTATTACATTGTTTAAAAGAGTTAAATTATGCATAATTTAGTTTATATTTATTAATCTATAAAATGTAATGACTGTGACCACCCATATTGTTGAAATACTTCGTCAGGGAATATGGGCCTCACTGACGGGCGGATGGTAAGCTTCTAAATTATACTTTAGAGAAAAATAATATTTATAACTTCAATTTTATTATAAATGTTAACAAAGTACTTAAATAATTGTCAAATCCTCATTATAATTCCCTTATTATGGTCAGAATAGGAAGGATAAGTACACGCGGGTATATGGACAAATCGCTTGCAGCTAAAGGTCTAAAACAATTGGAATTAGAGCACAGATTTGCTCTAATTGCTCTAATAAACTCAAACCAATTTGCAGTTCGTACCGTAACCCCTTGTAAGCGATTAATCCACCGACTATACAGCGCAAGCACTGTTTTGCATGGGGAGAAGGTGCCACGACCATGCATGGTATTCGCAAAATGATTACCATACTTACTTTGACTCTAACTATAACGTTGTCTAACATTAATCTTTAATAATTTACCAAATACAAAAACATTCATGAATGACGTGGCGTATTCCTTATATAGCAAATTGGATTTAAAGTATCTTCTTTATAAGAACTGCAGACCTTCTGAATCCATGATTCTCTAATAGGATCAAATAGACAAGCCACCATTACTTATTCAATCTGTGAACTTCCTTCTTTTAGGTATTACGAGCCTTCTCACTCTGTATTCTGTAATACAGTACATCTATATTTATGGTTAACTCTACTGGTTATACCTATTATAATAGGACTGTCTATTAAAGAATTATCTTTTATTATTCTTTTTAGCTATACTTTATTCATTGCTGTTTTATTTATTCTACTGAAGGTAAGATATAGTCTACGGACAAATCTAGTTTAAAGGTCTATTTATTATAAGGCGAGCGCACAATTATATCAGTTGCTTGTACATTTTTTTTTTCGATTTCCGGGCTACATCTAAATTCTACAGTACACCTCTGCAAACGATTCATCCGTCGACTATATACTTTAAATATTATTTTATAGTGTTTGGTAAAATTAACATTTGTAATCTTTAAAACCCCTCAGTCAACCAACTATAGTATGTATCAAGAGATAGTTTTCTAGCGTAGTATTGTGGAGAGAGGCGGTGTTAAACAAAGTCTGTAACAAGAAAAAGGCTGCAAGGTGCGGTGTTAAATCAGGACTTTCGCAATTACGTATATTGGTTTTATGAAATCAAATCATCGCAAAAAGACATCGTGATATTTTTCTAGTAACAAACAATAAATTGCGCTTCTAATCATACCAAGAACATCTACTTTCGACGAAAATTGAGCAATTTCTGAAAGCCTATATAACACCGCACGTTGCAGCCTTTTTATTGTTACAGACTATAACAATGAATGTACTTTTGAATAATAGAAACCAATAAACCATTTTTCCTATTCCATAGCACCGCTGCTCCTCCATGATTGCGCTAGAAAATATCTCTTTATACAGAGTAAAAAAGAGAAGCATTCCGCTTAGTTTTATTAATACTGACTGCTTTAGGTAATAGTAGCATATTTACATAATGTTTTTGATACTTCTGAGCCTGTTATTACATCTAAACCGAGAGAAGACTTGGATATAACAGGTATTTATAGTTTACATTGGGACATGCAGTTTAGCCTAACATTAAGCTCAACTTGGGCCGGCTGGTTAACTTTTTGACTAGCTCAAATTTTTTTAAACTTCCGCCCCAATGGCGGTCGAGAACGGTTCTCATTCACGTGATGATGGGTACAATTCTTGTTTAAAATAGAAAAGATCGTTCCCGTTTTCGTGCCGTGAAGCTTGGTGAATACGGTAACATGCATATTTTATCTGTAATTCACAACTTACTGAAAAGAAGGTTCACAAAATCGTTATAATCTGTTTCTCCCAGCCTGAGACAGACCCGCACCGTTATAGCCTAGTTAGAACTTATTCTTGCATATTCCAGGTGCAGCTTCAGCAGATATAATTGAAATGAATGAACTCCCACCACGAAGATATGACAGACCCGCACCGCCATCTAGGGTAAGCGGGTTACTGTAGCAAATACTATGAAATAAGTAGTGCTCATTAGTATTTTCGTACTTATTTATATATTTAAATTACACTGCTTCATTGCAAAGGTGAATGTTTTAAACTCCGTGTCTCCAGCGAGATTCTTTTTGATCCCATAAATAAGACCTCCTCCCCCCAATCCACATTATAGCCAGCGTAGTTCACGGGCCGACTGGTACTAACATTTTGGTGGCCGTTAAAACTTCAACCATGATTAAAGCAATGCATGTTACAGGGATTCTAGTAAAACCAGAGGTGGTTATCCGGCCGGCCCGGCCCGGCATGGGTTTCAAAATTTCAGGCCGGGCCGGGCCGGTTTGCAGCCTTTTGTACCCCCTTAGGTGGTTATCCGCCCGGCCCGGCCTGGGTTTCAAAATTTCAGGCCGGGCCGGGCCGGTTTGCAGCATTTTGTACCCCCTTAGGTGGTTATCCGCCCGGCCCGGCCTGGGTATCGAAATTTCAGGCCGGGCAGGTAACCAGCTCTGAGTAAAACTACCTAACTAAATTGGATACCTGAATACAAATGAGTGCAGCATTTCTTATTTTTTAGTTAATGGACTTGGCAAATGCGCGACAACGCCAACGCCAAGTTAGAATACATTTGGAAGAGAAAGAAGAGCAAGACGAAGAGGAAAATATTAAAGAGGAGGTAATACTTAATATTTTCAATATATAGCAAAAGCTAGTAGAGTTGTGCCCGATTGAAGGTGGGCCCGTGCTTTGAGGAAAGAGCGAGCCACGAGCCGGCCCGCTAGTGGCCCAATTATTCTGCCGGTTCGCCCCACTCTAGAATGTAGGAAATCTACAAAGTATTGCATAGTTATGAAGACTAAACAGTCTTCTGCGTCATCCTCGCTTGATAAGCGATGGTTCGAATGCCCGCGGGAAGAATCCTTTGCATTTATGGTTAGGTGCTTTTCTATGGAGTCCTTGCTTCATCAAACCTGAAGTTTATCTGCGGTCAATCTTTTTTAAGGGCTAAATACTAGAATCTATAGTCTATCTCAAGACCTAGGTTTCCAGCGCGATATCACTAGCGGGGCGCCGTGTTATAAAAAATGAATGTACTTTCGGAGAAAACGCACCACGTCGACCGATTTTTCATTCATTTTCTATAACACTGCGCCCCGCTCGTGATATACAATTGGAAACCTAGGGATTGATATATACTATATTTAAAACCATTTTGGGGGATTTAACGTTACCGTTATGTTTATATATAAAAAAGTACATCATCTGTTCACATATTGACTATCCTGAAAGCACTGCGCAGTATCCTGCAACGAAATTAGATTGAAAAGAATGTAATTTAGAAGAAAAGACTCTAAATAAACCGATTTTTTATTGATTTTCATATGTCACGGCTATTCCACAGGATACCGCGCCGGAAACCTAGGTCTTGAGATGGACTATACAATATTTACCATTTCTTAATAAGCTTGCAAGCAGCTCTAAATTTCACTCTTCAGGCCGAAGAAGCTGATGTCGAGGGATTGCCGTTGAACGAAAAGGACGGATCCGGAAAAGTTGTGTAAGTTATAAAGATCAACTTTTTATCTCTTATACCGATGTTAATTCATCACTTATCATAAAATATATAGTCTCTTGCAATAATTAGATTCCTAGCGGAGTATCCAGGAGAGCAGTGGTGTTATAGAAAAATGAAAGGAAACTCGGTGGATCGGGAGCAGCCTTCAGAAGTACATTCAGTTTCATTTAACACCGCCTCCCCAGCATAATGCGCTGCAAAATTAGCTGTATTATTATCTTTCAGATTCAGTGAGATCGTGGTGGCTGACGTGACAAATTCAGCTGAAGGAAATGGGCGTGGCCTAGACATACCGCTTCTTAAAGTAGACCACGCCCCCTCATTGACTAGAAAGTACTCAGAGCCAGTGATAATTACCGAAGGAAACTGGCAGAGAGGTTGCAAATTATTAAAAGTAGAAGATTCTATTAAAATAAGTATTGTAGCAAATAGTAGTATAGCTTATAGTTAGCTATGCCACTGGATATATATATTCCGTAACAAAAAGAGACCTCAGTGCGCGGTGTTCTGTACGGTTTGTAAAATGGCTCATTCTGTGGCAAAATGGGAAAACCATTATATGATTCGATGCGCAATTTTGGGTTTGATGTTAGAAGAAATATTATTGTACCAGTTTTATTTTGTATCTTATCCAGAAAAAACAAATACGCAATTGCGGAAGCCTACGTATACCACCGCGCTCTGCTGTCTTTTATTTGTTATAGACTATACTTATATTTGCTTTTATGACTATTTATATAGTCAGTTACCTATTTTTCTTGAAGCGAATATCCAGTTAACTATTCAGTCATAATTTGTAAATCAAAATTAGCTCACGCAAACTTTAATTAAGCCCAAAGTTCTACGGGAAAACTCCTAGACTGAAAACATAAACTCACCACTGGATTACTAGTATTTAGAGCGTCGTCGTATGTCTGATGGTACGTCGCGTGTCCGCAGGGCGCATTCTACATTTGAATCCCGTTTCCAGAAGGGTAATGAACTGTTAAGTGAAACTAGTTTGGAGCAGGCTAGGAAGGTAAACTAATATTTTATATTCGGTGGACTAAGCCTGCAAGGGGGTTACGGTACGAACTGCAAGTTTATTAGATCTTATTAGAGCAATTAGAGCAAATCTGTGCTCTAATTCCAATTTTATAGATATTCGGCGTTAACTTAACAATTATACTGTGTTTTTCAAATCTTACATTGCATAGCTGTGTTGTATAAATTGTAATTCGAAAAGGTTCCAAATTGCTCAATTTCAAATTTGCTTGAAGGTAAAATTTAGCAGCACCGCGCATCTTGAAAGCCCTGCGCGGTGCAATCTAAGTTATGAAAAAGACTATATATAACTATAATTATTACAGAATACAAACCAATCCTACCCCTCCAAGATGAGCCAAGCTGATGGATTTCCTACTCTAGGAAAGTATAGTAAAGAATCACAAGCAACTACTTATAGTACTGGAGAACAATTGGCTGATTCCGGTTAGTTTATAAGTTAAATAAAACTTTTTCTAAAATTAAAATGTTTACATCATTCAATTCAAACGTTGGTGGTGGTTCGACGTACTCTCACTTAAGATTAATTTAAGTAAAAACAAATTCGATTATATAAAAAAGTTGTTTTAAAATCTTATTGTAAAGATTTTAAAATTTATTTTATTAATATAAAACTTAATTTGAATAATATATATTCAGATCTAAGTGATACAGAAATAGATATAGAGCTAGACTCTACAGCTGACAAAGAAGTTGCACAATACACGCAAGATGAAAAGTGGAGAGAGGCTAGTCCTAGAGTCTTTGGACCGGTTAGTTAAATTATAATTATAATTAATTTGAGAAGTCAAAGAAAGTATGAATGACAAATTTTTTATAAGTAGTGGATTAAACTATAGGGAAAAGATGGAACTATTTATGTTTCGTCTTTGATCCTAGACAAAATAAGCTCCGATCAGTGCGCAAGCCTCGTCAGTATGACAAGCACTGGTCATTATTAAAGGAAGGTTATGTTTTTAATCTTAATATATATACAAAAAACTATAACAAATTAAAAACTAAAGGGGAAAGGCAGTACGGTACCTAGATTGGGAACGAGTTAATCTGATAGTTTATAAAAAAATATAATATCATCTCCATAGACTCAAGCTACAGCTTGTATCAAGGGAGAAGCGATGTTATATAAAAATGAAGTACCTTGAAAAAATCTCCTAATTCGCCGATTCATTTTTTTATAACACCGTTTCTCTCTGGGATACTGTGTTATAAGCAAAACAATGCAATTTTTAAGTTAATTTAGTTATTTATAGAAATCTCCAGCCTTAGCGGGTTCTTCTTCTAGTTCCGCAGTAGTCTGTCGACCTGGAACACCGACTCCAACAATGCCGCCAAGTGGTCTAACAACGGTAACACAGAAGAAGTTAGAGTTACAGTAACCCTGTCGTTACAGGACCTCCCAATGGATGTTCCATCATCTTCAACTGGATGGATGCCCGTTGTTGTTTCTTTAAATGACAATAATAGCAGAATTGAGAGGAATTCGAAAAGAAATTATGATGAACCAGGTGGGTTACTGTAGAATTAGTTAGATGATTGGGTGGTGGGCAGACTTTTCAAGTGAAGTTCGGGCTGGTCCTTAAAGAGGTCTGTCTGTAAGGAATCGGTTGGACCAGCCCTGTTTTACAATACCAAAATCCCAATCGTGCATTTAATATGGAGCATAGTCGGATTCGAGAGCAATACCTCCGTGACATCTGCTTACTTCCCCAATTTTCACACCGCACATCCTGGCATTTCACGCCCAAAAAATAATTTTTACACTCCAGTACTACTCATGAATTCGACTATAACTATTTTGATAACTTTATTACATAAATTGTTTATTATTATAGGTCCATCGGATGGTTCGAAAGACATAAAAGGAGAAATAACAAAATTCCTGGAGATTCTAATTGATACGCATCCAGAGACACTAGATGTTATAGAAAATGTACGACAGTCTCGACTACTAGGAAGGGCCCATAGAGCTATTAATAATAATAGAGAGTACGTATTATTATAGATAATTATTCAATATATATTTTACTTAATTCATTTCAGTTTTTAATTAGTTTAATGATATTTATATAACAACTCCTATCGAGAACTAAACAATTGATAGGAGATCCATCATTTACATATAAGGGTTGGGCCCGCTTCACATAAGCTCTGGCTTCGGACCTGTACGTTGTCTTGGTAAAAACAGGTCTCCAGATTTTGGGTACAAACGCCCGAACTCAAGCTCGAATTTCCGTTTACGGCTCGTTTCTGCCACTTTGGCTACAGCCTGGTCGGCAAAAACGCCGGGCAGGCAGGGCCACGAACATTTTAATGTAAGGGCGGGTCCGACCGACTACTGGCTGGAAAACTGTATTTTCAACTAGTTTTATTATTACAAGCATAGCTTCAATTACTGATAAATAAATAAAAGTTGTCTTGTTTAGACTTCGTGGTCGTAGTTCCTCCGCTACCTCAGAGATGTCCTTATCCAGTGTAGCTAAGACTACCCATATAGCCAGTGGCTTTGAAGACACAACACAAGGAGCACTACATTCATTTCAAGATGAGGACGGAAACTGGTGGACTTATACTTTTGATGAGACTGGTATGGCGATGATTCGGCTCCGAGAAACATAAAAATCATGTTTCCGGGTACCGTCCCCACCCGGGAATATAAATTTACTATTCAATGTTTTCCCCCTTACTGGTAGAAGTAATATGAAAAGTGATTTTTGCCGTTTATAGGCTTTTATTGTCGTCGAAATATTTATAAAACTGTTTCTAGGTGTTGGTACAGCTACTCCTCTCGGATCTAACCAAACCTTAATGGAGTTGATTAAAAGAGAGAAGACAGAAGCACCAGTAAGAACGAGATTAGATGTAAGCAAAGAGTTGATAACATACTACAGTCGACGGATATATTGCTTGCAATAGTATACGTTCAGTTTTGCAAAGTTGCGCGGATACTAAGGGGTAATAGACTGAAACCCAAAATGATTAGCGCTCCAGCGAACATTCACAGTCTTTAAGCACAAGCAATTAGTCCGTCGACTATATGCACTTTTAAAAAGACTCAAATTTAAATAATGGGGTAATAATTGAAAATCTACTCCGGATGAACTAAAAGCTTGAACTAAGCCCTCTTAAGTTTTGTCAAATCAGAATAATATTTGTGGGTTTTATTTTAACATACGTTTTACTCTCTTCTGGATACTTAATCCAAAAGTTCCCTCTTCTAATTTTATCCAGAATTCCTCAAGCTTAACTCAAGCAATTTTCGTTTAGTTTATATAGACTTAAAGTAGATTCAAGTCAGTAACACCGCCCTACATCCCTCTGTTTTCCCATTTTTAGCACTATGCATGCTGGCATTTTACGCGCGCGGAGCCTGCAGATTACAATTTTGACTTTTCGCATATCTCAGAGGATAGTTTGCCGTTTCTCCATCGCAAATTTTGTTAACACTACGGACTTACTCCTGAATTCTACTATACCCGATTATAGTTTGGTTACCATTATTTCAAAGGATTTTCTGAATCACATTACTTCGATAGTTTCTTACAATAAAATTGGATTCTGAATCGTGACCCACAAATTTTCAAGCTCATCCCAAACCTACATCAAAGATTACAAGTTTCATTTCTTGCAGGCACTACCAGAATCAGCTTACGCCTCCAGTGAAGAAGAAGAGGCGGGGCCAAGTACATCTACAGCCAGAAGAAGAAATAATGTTCTTACTGTAAGGTAGGATTACTGTAGTATCTATAGACATCTATAGATCTTCTTTTACAGAAGAGAACGCGCTCTATCTTCATCTAGCAATGAGAGTTACAGCACTTATATAGGACCGCTGTCAATGTTTCATCCTACTTCGGGAACTCACGCCAACAGAACTAGGTAATAAATAGTAGTATTAAATTATTCAATATCATTGAATCGAAATAAAGTTAGACGGGTTAGTTAGTATAATTATAATATGCAAAACCATGGCTTATGAGTACAAAGTTTCGTTCTATGTTGTTTTCAGAAATTAACCATGCTTGGAAAAGACTCAGTAACCAATATAATTAGGTTTACATGAAGAGATAGGTTTCCGGCGCAGTTTCCTAAGCAATGGTGCTATTAAATACAAATGAAAAGAACATTGAAGGATTGAAATCCTTTTCTTCAAAAGTACATCCATTTTTTTCTAACACCGCTTCTCGCCAGAATATCGTTCCGGAAACATATAGTCAGCCCCTAGAGTAATAATAGAGTGTAAAGAATTCAACAGTCGTCTGAGCCCTGTTTGCGAGCACCGCGCCAGAATCTGGCGGCTACTCTCCGTTGTATATTGTACTTTGCAAGTACGCGCGTGCAATTTGCCTGCCGGGGCGGAGTCCTAAAAAATCCTATAATACGCAAGTGACACTCCGTTATTACTCTCGGCTATGACTGCTCTTGTAATAGACTATATTGAACAGTTAGCTTTATATATAAATTCTATTGGTTATAGTAGTTCTCGTGCCCGTCATCAGGTTCTTTCCTACATGAATTCCCGTCTAAACAGAATGACAACTGTAGGTGAAAGACCTAGCCGAAGTGGAGAATTAGAACAGATAATGCAGTTGTTAGATAGAGGAAGAGCCAATTCTACAACAGAAAGCACTAATAGTAGGGAAAGAAGGACTCATAGTGTGGTTAGTTAACATAGACCTTTAAAGAACAGGGCTCTATTCTTTAAGTTACGATAAAGTCTTATTGAAGAAACATTAGATCAATCTTGTCAGAGAAGTTAGAAACCATTCGAAATTTCATGTTTCCTGGTTTTCGAATGCATTCTTTCCGAATTACGAAAAGTGTCACTCAAAATCCGTCCAAACCATGGGTTTTCTAAACAAATTAGCTTAATTACTTTAAAAAGAAATAAAAAGTAGCCCCGGACAGCATCCGCTTTTGTTGTCCCGATCCATTTTTACAATAGTAACTTACTTTTTCCTATTTTCCTATGTTAGGGTCGTCTGCAGCCTTCTGAACGTATATTCCGTGTGGATTCAATGGATTCTACAACTAGTTCAGCCAGAAGAATGTTAACAGATATGGGAATGGGACTAGGGTATGAAGCGACCGATTGTAAGTTTATTATTAAATATAAATAATAATGTTATTATTTTAGTAATAAGACCAAGAAGAGCTTCTAGTGTTAAAAAGAGTTATTACTATCCAATGAGCATGTTCCCAAAGTCTAAGAAGAGTTTTAAGTTAAAGGTTTGTTTTGTTTAAATAGCTGTATCTTATTTATTCTACACTTTATTATACAGTATAGTAGGCTCTACAGGTTCGCGACTACCAGAAAACAGAATATTTGGAACTGAAAGTTTGTGCAATGCTGGTTCTGCATATAAACGAAATAGAGGACTTTTCCCATTTTAGAATATTAAACTTGTTCGTTGATGAAAACCAATTAATGAAAATGTTCGGTAAAACTCAAGCGCATAGTTTTTTACAATCTCTTTCGAATGGCATAAAAATAGTAAAGAGTTAATTAACAAAATAAGCCAGGTTTCTTGCAACAAGATTTGGCTGCTCAAATTTGCTGTGCTCCTGTCCGTTCGGCGCGGCGAGCCGCGCAGTGTAAGACGTAAATCGAATAACAACATATTGCTTCAAATATTTATATAATATATATAAACTACAGTAGGGGGGGGGGGGGAATTCGG
>JAQGAV010001290.1:0-21997 GCA_034691345.1 Phasmarhabditis papillosa
ATGTTAACAATTTTACAAACACGCAAGTGACACTCCATTAATACTCTCGGCGTTGACTATAATTCCCCCCCCCCTTTCTTGTATATTGTTTATAAATATGCTGAGAATGCTTATGAAAATAGAACAGTCATAATTCTATGTTTTTAATTTTGTTATTGGAGTCAATCAGACTGTCAAAGACAATCATTTCGTATCCCTTATGAATGTCTAAAGATATTTGGTGATTGGCCGACCCTCGAACAAAATTTTTTTACCCGGCCGGGTTTGGGCGATTTTTTAGAAAAGAGACCCGCGTCTCGGGTGAATTAATGGGAGCCTAGATGCTTTCACCCACACCCGATCACAATGAGATTCCATTTTCGCTGTATGACACAAAGGATAAACTGTTCGACTTTAGATTTCGAAGATGTTCCAAAATTATTCGCTTATTCTCACAGGAATAATGGAATCAGGGCTTGGACAAGGCCGGTTTACCAAAAAGTCGGTCCCGGCCGGCCCGGCCAGCCCTAGTCTATTTCACAGTTTTTAGCGGATATTGTTCAAAACAGTTAGTTTTCAGTTCTATTTTTCGGCATTAACAACAAAAAGTGCAACAATCTTCATCTATTTACTATTTATCAAAATATTCACCTAAATCGGTCGGCCCAAAATTTAAGAAACGGGCCATCCAGGTCCAGTTTCTTAAATTTTCGGCTCCGGTCCGTGCCGACCCGTGAAAAGTCCACCACTGAATGGAGTGTCGCTTGCGCATTTATAGGATTTTCCACACCGCGACTGTAGGTAGAACGCAAGTGACTTTTGCTCGGTTACAAGAGGGTCTGACTATTCGCATACAACTATCGTTTTTCTCTGAAGTATAACATATAACTTTGTTGTGTAAAAGAAATAATTGTTACTCCCTGTCAATACTTTCCGTTTGCATTTGCTAACAATTTCGTGTTAGAGCGCAATTTGTTAGAAAGAAGCGCAAAAATAACAACTAGAGCACTTCTAACCCTAAGAAGAATGCATATTTAAGATGTTAACTTTGTAAAAAGAAATATCGTATTGTTATTTAGTAGTTACAGCAATTTTCAAAGTTTGTTATTAGCTCAAAGGAGAACTATAATGATACATTCTAAGAATATAGTCTGTAACAAGAGGTATTCTAGCGTCCAGCGCATTATTTAGGAAACTTTTTCGTCAAAACTACATTTATTTTATATAACACCGCTTCTCTCCAGGATACAGCGCTGGAAACCTAGCTCTAGATACAGACTATAGTACTATTAAAATCAATCTACAAACAAAAAACGTCCTCTCGCAAAATTTTGGCGGCTTTTACGAAAATAGCAATAAGTTGTCAAACTTTCTCGCTCTTATAAAAATAAATATATACTTTAATATAAAATTTATATTAAAAAATGTTCAAATGAGATTTGCTACTCAATTGCTACTAGCTAAATAAACATTATCTCTTCATTCTAAGGAGGGATTTAGTTAATTTAATGTGATGTAGGTCCAGTCTAAGCTACGCTATGGATCAATACTTTCCAGTTGGGCTTAAGCATTCAAATTCACACTAAACAACAACGCCTATGAAGCAGCACAACCCTTCCGCCTTATTTTATTTAAAACTATTTATAGAAATATAATTATTAATATTAATATTATGTAACTTTAATATTATAAAAATAGATTTGGCTCTGATAAAGCCACTCTCGCAATTGCAGGTTTGCGCAATACCTATCGGTAATAAAATTTTTTGGCTTAAGCTAGTTTTAAGCTTAATTAGGTTAGGATAAAGGATATTTTAAATTAGTTTGGTTAATTTTTAAAGTTTATAGGTTTCTTTATTGTTTAAAAGATGACGTTGTAGTGGTCGAATGCACCCGAATGCAGCATAATAAATAAGGCTTTTGTTTGCAGAAAAGTTGTCTAGCGTTATGAATAGACTCGAAATATGTTTTGTACTAATTTATAAACAGTGTTTAAAGATCAAAACGAAGCTTAAGTCTGACTATGACTATTTACCAAAGTAACTGACTATATGGCCATATACATCCTTATAATCTCCTACAATTTGAGGCCAACCACACAAACACTCAAATATCTCTGAATTTTCCTAGAACACATCACCAGTTTTGAAATATACTATATAGTCAGATTCAAAAGTAATGAGGCCATGTATGCTGCGTATTTCGTTATTTTTAACACTGCACCTGCCTGTCATTCTACGCGCGGTATCAGCAGATTGCAAACTTACTTTCGCTCTGCCTTACTCAGACAAACACCCCTGCTTATTAACACGGCCGTATTACTTTTGAATCCGACTATAATTGTATTTAAAACATTATTATTCTTGAGTAGAACTATATAACAATGAATATTAAATTATGAGAATGCTATAACTTTTCATATATGTTTCCTTCCTTTCTGCCCTAGTAATTTATTCCTGACATAAGTTGGCTTTTTGATTAGAAACCTAATTTTCTATTACTCACGTGCATATTATATGTCATTCGTAGTTTAGTGAAACTATTCACATCTTACTTTGTTTGTAGGCTATTTCATTCTCCATAGGCAGTGTGCACTAAAATTTTGCCCTCAAAAGAGTTCTGCAATATTAAATTTTCAATTTTTTGAGGGTAACATTTTGCAACATCGTATGTAAGATTTGCACATTTACAACAAACTATGAACAAAAAATTAAATTTTTTATTTTTAGTCAATTGTTTTTTTTGTTCTATCAAGGAGAGTCGCGGTTTCCGTTGGTCGCTAGAGTCGGGCGGCTCATCTCAGTGGCCGTACTGATTAGGCAACTTTGATAGGGCCGGCCCAAAATATTCTTCCAAATTGATGATCTTGGTTCGAACCTACTGAAAATTTCATGATCTCGGCCGTTTGAACCATTCTTTTAACTTTAATTGTTTTTAATTTTAACTTTAATTTCCTTTTTTCTTCTAATTCTATTGTTGTTTTCAGGATGAATTTCTTTAAAAGAAAGTTTTCGTTTCAAGATGAAGAAGAAGGTTCTGTTTGTATGGAAAATGAACAGATGACAACCTCACAGCAGCCTCCAACTTCATTTTCTTTTCAGTCTCTAGCTAATAAGGTCACCAGCACAATTAGGTATGTAAAGGACTGACATAGGGTTACGGTAGTAGGATTGAACGAGGGTTACGGTAACGGGATACTGTAGTATTTAGCATGTGGCGGGTTACTGTAGCAGATACCGTATTTGGATTGTTCATCCCTTACCGGTAGAGACTAATAATTTTTTGAGACAATGATCATATTATGTTATTTAACCTTTGACGTAATCCCTTCGAATACCGTTCATCATCACTCTGTATCAAAAGCTACGTTGCCAGAGGTATACTGTGGTCGTAGTATAGAACCGCTCGGTTGGGCGCCGGGCGGTCTTTAGCCTGCCCGGGCAACAATCCACAACTGCTCGGGCAGCTGAACACTGCTCGGGCACCCACCCGGGCGTTTCTATACTACGGCCACAGGGGAGCAGTGGTGGTATGTAAAATAAAGGAAAACTATCTATTCGGAGCATTTTCTTCGAAAGTTCATTCACTTTTTCTTTACACCTCCTCTCATAAGGATCCAGCGCCGAAACGCAACTTCTGGAGCAGATTTAAACTATTTTATCTTACAAAATACTTTCAGTGCTCCAACATCTCCGGCTAGAACTCGCGAATCCCTTGCAGCCGCCTTGGAACGTACCTTAGACTATAAGATCCACCAACATAATACAGTACCCATTGATGCGCAGGTTAGCTTGTAGTTACAGTAATCGGATCAGCGTGCTAACAATGCCTCTTACTTCTTTTTCTTCAAAAGTACATTGATTTGGGAATTTGACCCTCTTACGGAAAAAGTTATATTAGGAGATCATAAATCTGTGAACAAAAGTTTGTAGAAACTAAATATAGTCTATATCACAAGGCTCGCCGCGCCCTAACGCAACGATGCTGAGCAAAATCGGATAGCGAAAACGTGGTGCACGATTCCTGGATTTATTTGACAGTCAATCTATATTTATTTTGGTACCATTCTATTGCACGTAGTATAATATAGGGAAATGAGTTTTTTGGGAAAAAATAGTTCAGTAGTTTCAGAGAAAAATTAAGTTTAGTTTTTATATAAGGGCACAGTCCTTTGACCCCACTGCGGCCGTTGGCGAGCCGTGATCAATAGATAGTTCCAGAACAGTATCCCAGTGAGCAGCGGTGTTATATAAAATGAATTAACCCAAATCCACTGTTCTTACATTCGTTTAAAGTTAACATTGCTTCTCCCAAGAATACCACCCTGGAGACCCAACTCTTGATATTACTTAATTAAAATAAGTATTACAAATTTTAACAGAAGCTTTCCTTCCAGATTCTGTTGATAATAGACAGTCCGGTGGTAGATTGGAGTAAATATTTCCGCAGTCCTTTAGAAAAAGCTCTTAGAATAGAACAAGCAGACTACAATGAATTAGACCTTATGTGTACAGAATACAGTTGTACTGTAGAAGTTAATCAAGCAGGAAGGGATCCGAGGTAAGATAACATATTATATTCAAGAGTGTAGTTTGTGCATTTATCCAATTTTAACAACTCACCTCCCCGGCATTTTACGCGCGCGGAACATGCAAATTCTAAATTTGCCTTTGCCTTTGCCATTCATTGCCATTCTTTGGGATCTAATATAGTAAACTAATTTGAAATAATAAATGAAATGGCAAAAACGATCAAAAGAACAATATTTCAAAGATATAGGTGTAAATCATAGGTGGTTATCCGGCCGGCCTGGGTTTCAAAATTTCAGGCCGGACCGGGCCGGCTCAGGCAGGGCCGGTAACCAGGTCTGGTTTAAGTGACGGGTTATGGCCGTGTGCCAAAACGGAATTTGGCGCATTGCCCACCGATACTCGTTAAATGCCGTGAATAATGATGTTCTTTAGTAAAATAGGCGTCTTTATCGTTTAGATCCTTTACTCCTCATGCTTGTTTTATTGGTCCTGGAGCTAAGAAGACTCCTTTGGCTAAGACAATAACAAGAGCATTAATATCAGCTAATATACCGTTTATTAATAGTCATACTAGCATGGTAGCATTTATGGATAAGAATAATCTTGTAAGTTAACTTAACTATTATAATTGATCAAAAAACCTGTGGTTTACCGGTTGGTAGTGATGGACCGATCAAATTTTTGCTGCAGCGCACCGCATCGAGCAAATCGCTCGGCAAACGTCTACGTGTAGTCCATCTCAAGACCTAGGTTTCCAGCGCGGTATCACGAGAGGGGCGCTGTGTTATAAAAATGGATGTACTTTTGGAAAAAACGCACCACGTCGACCGATTTTACATTCATTTATTATACACCAAGCCCCCCTTGTGATACCGTGCTTGAAACCTAGGTCTTGAGATAGACTATATTATAGTAAGATCCGAGAGTAACAATGGAGTTTTTGAAAAAGAATCTCGCTGTCTGTAACTCGCTATGAAAGTTTTCGAAATACGAAAATGTACGCAAAAAAATCAGACTATAGTTGGTTTAAATAAGTGAAAAGTTTCAAGTTAAGTGTTTTTGTGTTTGAATATTTCTGGAAGTAAAAGCAAGCTTAGGAGCTTAATTTCCAGTGCAGCATCCTATTCTGCAGTAACATAGCTTACCGGATCTTCAACAATCATTCAGTCGTTGAACAAATCTTAATGTTAGTACAAAATAATGATATAACCTAGGGCTGGGAAAAAACCGGCCGGGCCGATTTCACAAAAAGTCGGCCCCGGCCCGGGCCGGCCCATGAAATACACAGCCCTGATATAATCCCTTATTCTTCAGAAGAAACAACTACGCAAGATAGCCCTTCCTGACGGTTCTAAGATTCCATTTCTACCCACTATACATTATCCTCATTTTAATAAGTTTGTAAGTTTTATTAGTAATTTTTATAATAAATATAGTAATTTTAGCATCCTTCCACTAGTTTTCCAGTCGTTATTAGGATAAATGAAGGCTACCAAGGTGAGCTTATGATTCCGTGGTAGGAGTATCTTGTTCAGATTGAATGAGTTAGCCCAGAGGTGGTTATCCGGCACGGCTTAGTTTTCGACATTCCGGCCCGGCAGCTCTGGGCTGAAAATATCACGCTGGGCCGGGCCGGACAACCACCTCTGAGTTAGCCTATGTTGCGATGGAAACAAAAATAGCTCATGTCTCATTCTTCATCTGTTGTTATAATAAAACCAATAGTCTCTCTCTCTGTTTAGGAATAGGAAAGATCCGAGTAAACTCGGAAGAAGAATTGCGCGATGTGGAAGGAATACTGCAGTTAATGGGAAAGGGAGATACTGAGGTGGACAATTATATTTAATCATTTTAAATATATTTTAATTAGTTTAACAGAAAATAGGAACATTTCTGTTCTTTTAAGTCCTTATTTGAGACACCAAAGTCCCAAAAAACTGGGTCTGGTTGAGTAACGTTAGAATTAATACCTCCAAATTGACGCGGTCACCCCGTGGTTAGATGTTTTGTCTCAGAAGCTAGAGTTCGCTGTTTCGAACCCCCAGTAGACAGAATCCTCCGGACTCTAGGTATTTTGCCATGGAGTTACCACCTCGTAAAGTTCCCTTATCTCGCATGTTCGCTCCAAACATCTGTGATATAGTGTTTTGTAGACTAATTTATTTCCGGTATCACTCATATCACAATAACTCTAGATTTCTTCGAGGCAGGGCTTCGTCCATTCATTCCGGACTCTTCTGAGCAGAAACGGCTCCTTTCTATCACTCAGTCTTCGGACGCGCCAAACATGGGATAAATATATTTATATCATTTTCTAGTCTTATTTTAATTATTTTAAGTACTTAAAATGATTCTGGCCTGCCAGATTCTGCCTAGATTTCCTAATTAAATAGGGTAATCGGTCTGTTTGGGTGAAAACTGCAAAACATACGGATTCAGCCAGAATAAACACTGTTATTTTCCAGGGATAAATTCCCCAAAACCTCTCAAGTGAGGCCGGGGCCGTGCCTTTTCAAAAACATAAAAAGATATTTAAAATGCTTCCTTAGTTTCTAACAGAAAGAACTTTCTGGAGTTACTCCGCGCATGTTAAACCGGCCCGCCCGACCTGAGTTCCGAATCTTAGGCCGGGCCTGAAAAGCCGGGGCGGTTTAACAGCTCTGGTTTCTGAGTCCGGCTGGGTGCCCCGCTGATATTTTGCAGAGCCCTGGCCGGCTTGAAACGTTGAAACGCAGTATTTCCATTAAAGTTATCAGTAATGTTTCAGGTTGAAGTTGAACCTTTTGTGGATTTAAAATACGACCTCCATGTGCAGTTAATAGGCGATGATTGTAAGACTTTTATACGGCGAAGTATATCGAATAACTGGAAAACAAATGTAGGAAGTTCTGTTATAGAACAGATACAAACTAATGAAAGGTAAGGAATCGGTAGGCTTTAACGCTGCAGACGGATCAAGCTTTTATTCAACTACAGTCATTTGAATATTCAGATACTTAAAGGATTGGATTTGACTCTTTGCGTTTAAGCTCGCAACGGGTTGTCCATTTGCGAGAACTTTAACCGAAAAAAAGTCTTCATAAATTTCTGGTGCTATGGGCTTTCATAGACGAGGTTCATCTAGGTTGATTGATTAAAGCCTGGTATTAGGTGGCCACCCTAACCGTGCCCTATCGTTCCCCCAACAACACTCCAAATAACGAACATAAAATGCCCAAAATTATAAAACTTCTAAATTTTAGACACAAACATTATATCCGTGCTATCTGTGATCATGTTGGCAAAATGAAGATCTGCTCTATTGATATATTGATTAGTAAAGAAGGCAGAGAATTCATACATGATATCAACGACACTATATGTAAGTAGCGGGCAACAACGAGGAGCAGCGGTGTCAAAAAAGAAACAAGCTTAAAGTATGAGGAACAACAATAGTATAGTCTATAACAAACAAAAGTTCTCAGAGCGCGGTGGTATACATAGTCTTCCGCAATTGCGCATTTGTCTTTTCCTGGATATGATACAAAATATAACTAGTACAATAATATTTTTCCGCCAACAAACAAAAAATTGCGCATAGAACCATATAATGAAAGTTTAATTTTGCCACAGAACGAGAGATTTTTGAAACCTTAAACAACACCGCTCACAGCAACGTTTGTTTTGTTATGGACTATACCAAGTAATGTCGAAGGTTGACAAAAGTGGCAGAGCCAGATTTGCAGCGTAGTATCCTGGAGAGAAGCTGTATTATTTAGAAGGCTACCAAATCGGTTGATTGGTAGCGTTTTCTTCAAAAGTACATTTATTTTATTGAACACCGTTTCTTGTCAGGATACTGCGCAGGGAACCTATTTCTTAATGAAGACTATAATTAGCTCCACAAACTCAGCATTGATAAACGAAGTACTCGTGAGAAACTGTAAATTAGTTTGAGAAATAAATAGCCCTGAATCAGGGTTATGAACGGGCAGGCCCGTGACATTCGCACCCCTGACCTAAATCCTTCGAATTTCAGGTTTTTTCGGCGAATCACAAGAAGAAGACCGACGTATTGCATGCGGAATAATGAAGTCTATAATACATCCAATAAGAGAACCACCTGCGGGACAACACAGCGAAACTAACGGGTACCGTAACCTTCTTCTGTCCGAGACATAACTTATTACTTTCAGTCACGGTATTCGGGAGAATCACCGCCATCTGCCTCGTGGAGTCAGCCATGACAGAATGTCTAGAGAAGCAGAGAGACGCAGACATTCTAGAGATGGCGAGAGACAATCGGAGGCGGAGAGGGAGCAGACACATTCATTTGCAGATGATACTATGGGACAACTAAAGAGAACATTTGCGGGCATATTCGGGGACGCTGCGTGAAAAGTCGGGGATACGGTAGTTTCGCTACGGGGCCCAACAAGCCTTCTTAATTTACTCTTGGTATATTTAGTCATGTTTGATAGATATCCCTAGAAGGATCCCTTAGGTTTACCGGTGTTTTACAATTTCATATTTTTCTGCATCGCGCTCCGCGATCTTTTAAAGTATGATTCATGAAAGCCAACATTTTTCTAATATTTAAAAAGAAAGTTTTGCAACACCGCGTAACATTGTGCCCGGTATATGTTACCGGTTAATTTTGCGTAGCATTTTACCGTCATATTGTTTTACCGATTTTTACCGATTTTTTCATAACCTTACAGAATTCCAGAGGTGCCCGTCCTGAAATTTTGAAACCCAGGCCGGGCCGGGACGGCCGGAAAACAACCTCTGCCGAAATCCGACTCACGCCCAGTGTGAGATTGTGAAAAGGCTGGTGAATCCATTATCAGTTTGGTTTCATATTTGCGGTATAAAGTCCTATATGTTCATATTTAACTTCTAACTCCTCTCGATCTCATCATATTTCTATAATTCTCTACCACGACTCGCCGCGCCACAACACAAAGGAACAGAGCAAATTTAAATGTTGCAATCTTCATGCTCATAGCCTGGTCTATTTTGTGAATCAATTCATGCTTATTTATATATTGAAAATTCATTGAAAAGGCCATAACTCCTTCTATGCAACTGAGTTTTTTCGAGGTATTTGGTTAAAGCATTCCAGAGAAAAATGAACTATAAATTTAAAATGAAAGCACAGTCCTTTAACCTCACTGTCTACGTTGACGAGCCGTGCTACTGTTTTTATTGTCTTCTTCTCTTCAGTGCCTCTTGTGTGTCAAATTGTAAAACAACGCAATATTCACTTTATAATTGTTTTATTTATATTTTAAGTTAAGATTATTTCTTTGCCAGAATTTTCAATAAAGTGGTTTTTATAACTGAGAGCAGTTCTGAAAGGGAATATATTTTTGTGCTTTAGCCTAGTGGAGCAGCGGTCTCTGAATCCGTAAGGATCTGAGGCTGTGGGTTCGACTCCCCGTAGCTGCAGAAGGCTTGGGAAACCAACAGCTTACTTATCCCATGTTTAGTGCTCCCGAAGACTGAATGTTAGAAAGGAGACGTCTCTGCTCATAAGTTCCGGAAAGGATCGCCAGAGCCCTGCGTAGAGGAAATCTACAGCTATTGTGATACGCGGGATAATGGAAAATGAACACCTTTTTATCTGGAAGCTGGGATCCGAATGTTGGTTTTCCGGCCATTTTTGAATTCCAAGTTAGGAGAGTTGGCAAGAAAAAAAGATTGAAACATTCATTTATACATACAATCGTTATATAATAAACATAATATAGCATTATTTTGATATGCTTGAAAACACTGGGAAAGACATTCAGATCAACACGAATAGAGGTCTAAAGGACTGGAAAAGAAGAATCTCACATTTTAAAGGACTAAGCTCACAGGGAATCTCGAAACGAAAAATACAGTAACCCACTTGGATTAGGAACACGAATGGTAGTTCCTAATAAGTTCAAAAAAGTTAATAACCAATTGAATGAACTGGGTTGGGTTGTTCAGGTAGGCTGCGTGTCCGGCACTCTCTATCTTCTCAAGACGGGAGTTCGGAAGATCCCTGAGGTTTGCGGCCGCTGTGGGACCAATAGAGGTGTCACGGTCACCTAAAATAATAAAATAACTGAGTTTTCTTTAAATTGATGTGAATTCTAGGTTCAGGTGTTCAAATACAGCTAACAATTTTAAAAAACAAGTCTTCCGGGTAAGGTGGGTATTGGGAGAGGTTTTTGAAACAAGTACGTTGAAACGGTGGGCCCCTGGCCGGGCCGAGTACCAGCTTTGCGTACGCCCAGAGGTGGTTATCCGGCCGGCCCGGCCTGGGTGTCAAAATTTCTGGCTGGGCCGGGCCGGTAACCAGCTCTGCATGTACTCGACCCTGCTAAGAAATAGTTGGTATTTTAAAACAAACAGGCTATAGTCTCAATCAAGAGTTAGGCATTTAACTCTATATCCTTTGGAGTAAATGCTGTAAGAAAACTGGAGGGATCAATTTGGAAGCCTTCTTCAAAAACTACATTAACTTATATATATATATATAACACCGCCTCTCTCCAGGATAAGCTAGATCGTGATAGAGTAACTATAGTCTGTTTCAAAATTAAGACTGCATTGCGCCGGCCTCGGTGTTGTAAATTTAGATTTTTCATTTTCCTGGAATTTGAAGGCAAATTTTGACACACCGCCTTTTGTATGATGCCGGCGCAATGTAGTCTAGGTTTTGAAACGGACTATATTTCTCCGTTCCGGGCCCACTTTTATTATAATCGACTCCTTTCCCTTTTTTACTTTCTGTCAATTGCATAATGGATTGCGCATGCGGCAAATTCACTTTTGACCGATCGAACCGGCTTTTATTAATTGAGTCATTCAGATATTTAAAGGACTGGATTTGCCTCTTTGCATCAGAGCGCGAAACGGGAATGGGGCGCGCCACTCAGAGGTACATTTATTTTGCTGATGAAAACGATTAACCGTAGTAAACGGTTGAAATCGGGATTCGTTTTTTAATTGCATCCAATTGCATCTCGGGAGAACAGGAATTTAATATTGAAAGTACCCGTTATAGTCTGCTCCAAGAGTTAGGTTTCTAGCGCAGTATGCTGGGGAGAACAGGTGTTAAACAAATTGGGGAAAAATCGCTGGTTTAGAGCGTTTTTTTTTTCAAAAGTAAAGTATTGTTTATATAACACCGCTTCTCTCCAGTACACTGCTCAGGAAAAAATTTTAAAAAATCAAAAATCAAAATTTACACCACCGTGCATCCTATGAGGCCGGCGCAATGCAGTATATCTTTTGAAACAGACTATAATTTTACTCTGTATCACGAGCTAGCTCACCCGTCCCGGCCGGAAATTGTGAAACCCAGGCCGGGCCTACCGGATGACCACCTCTGATGGGCCCTGCCCTGCGTCTTCTGTGTAGTCTGTAGCTTATTTTATGAAACTCACCCCAACAGACTAAAATGGGCGTTTTATAAGCACTAGGCTGTGTTATTTCATGTGTGTTTGAAAGAGCAATGCCGACAACACAAATAAATGTATCCATGGCAAGTAGCGGTAAAATATACTGGGATGACATTGAAGCAGCCACTACCATTACCTAAACGGGTTACTGTAACTGAGACTTTTGCTATGTCCTACTTGTTTCGCCCCGAGAGCCGCGATAAGGCGAAGGATGAAAGTGGGTTTGTCAGCCTGGGCAATGGCGGGGCCTCGCGTCTAAAATAATATATATACTTAAAATATGTTAGGGTTGAGTTTTGAGTTGTACATGATAAAAACTAGTTTAAATAGGTTCTCATTTTCAGTAGCAGATCTCAATTTGGTACCTGATGAGAATAGGTTCCTAGGTCCGAACTCCAGAAAACAAAACTATAGCCGCAATATCTCAATCTCCTTGAGAATAGTTCTGTTTCTGGGAGTGTCTGGGAATAGCTTTACAAGCGTGATTAGTATATGGAAAACTTTTCTTTTTTGCAAAAAACGACCTTAAATATAGTCAGGGATGGGAATTTAACGGTGCGGCCCTATTAGTGTGGGAGTTTCGGTACGGATTTTAGAAAACTACCGGTATGCCGGCAAAGACAAATTTAAAAAATACCGGTATACAGTTTTACCAGTATTTTTTAAATTGCGGTTTACCGGTACTACGGTATAACGGTATGCCGCGTACCGTACGATACCGTTACCACACCCTAGACCCAATCCCATCCCTCATTCCACTCAATCGCACACATATTTATGTGAGGTACTGAATGTTAATCAAATGTTGGAGTTTATGGTTTTACGTACCCTTCCGGATCCAGGCATATCCATAGCCACACAATGATATCCTACAGCAGCTACAGAAGGCATAATTGCATCCCAAGTGGAAGATGAGAAGGACTGTCCGTGTAGAAAAAGAACCACACATTTAGAATAGTTACCACCCGGAGGACGACATTCGCGCAGATACACATCGTGCTCCTGTAAACAAGTGATATGATCCGGACTTTTTTCGTTGTAGCATCTTTTTCCAACTATAGTCTGTAACTAGCAAGAAATAGGTTTGCAGCGCAGCATTTTAGAAATAGGCGGTGTTATATTAAAATGAATGTATATTTAAAGAATAGCCAATCAATCCGCCGATTTCACTTTATGTTTGACTTAACACCGCCTCTCTCCTGAATGCTTCTCTGGAAACGTAGCTCTTGGTACAGACTATAACAAACTAAAAACCTCATAGCGCGATGCTGCATAAAGGCTTCCGCAATTGCGTATTTGTCTTTTCCTGGACATGAAACAAAATAAAACTAGAACAATATTATTTTTCTAACAATAAACAAAGAATTGCGCATCGAACCAAATAATGTAGGTTTAATTTTTTTTTTTGTTATGAACTATACAGACTATAATACCCCTCAAATCAACTCCTGCCCACCCCCCCCTTTCTTAAGTTTCCTTCTAAATCCTTTCTGCTCTCATTTATTCATTGGCTTTTCCAGTTTCCCATTCGGGATTAAAGAACTCTTTCCTTCAGTGTCTTTAGATGCTCTTTTTCGCATTCTTCCTTATGACAAATGAGCGCAGCCGTAGCTCCACTGGGATTACAATATGAAGGACAGAATATATCACTCATGGGAGCATTAATGTAAGAATTCAAACGGAGGCCATTTCAAATAAGATGCGCATGAAAGGGGACTACTGTAGTCTTTGGGGAGCTGATTGAACTATATTTTTGGGTGACCGGTTTTGTAAGAATACTGTAGAGTTAAGTCTACCAACTGTGGCCAAGACCGGAAACCGTTTTTATATTGCTTTGGAACCAGGTTGCGCTTTTTATTTTTCAAAACCTGGCCATTCTGCAAAGCGCTGTCTCCATAGTTGATTTAACCAACTAATATTTGTAGGTTTTACATTACAAATATGCTCCATTACTAAACCTCTGACCTACCTCAACGTTAATCACTCGTTCCTCTGTCTTCACTAGCTCCGTTAGTTTCCTAACATTCTCCGGAATTGGCTGTCTAAGATCGGCTCGCTCTAGTATTGACACATGTTTGGCAACTACCATCTGTCACTAAGGAATATATGAATGTCTAAATAATAATAATGTTTTATTGTGACTATTATTTAAGAAATTGGTAAAGTCTGTTTGAAAAAGGACTACCACAAGTAACCAGTGAACATAGAACTGCTATGACTGGACAATTCGAAAACTGTTTCACAATATTCAAAACCAGTGCTGGCTAAAGTGAGGGCCGACCCGGGCCGTACTTTTGTGATAAGAGGGCCGGCCCTTGCGGCCCCTGGTCAAAACCCAGTAACGAAGCGTCGAGTCGCATATATGAGCTGCGGTGTTATATAAATAGATTGATTTTTCAAAGCCCATGGACTACCCAATTCAGAACTGGCAAGAATAAACTAGGTTCTTAAAATATTTGGTGAAGGTTTTGTTTCTACTAGTTCCGATTTGCGGTACTCCCCTCGAAATAATTATAATATCCCGGCATTATACAATATTTGGCTGGTAGTCTGGGTCTTGGCACGGGCCTTATAATCTTATTCAACAGGAAGGTTCTCCGAGTAGTATCCTGCTGAGAAGAGGTCTTAGATAAAAATGAATGTACTTTTGAAGGGAAGGCCTCCAAACCAAGATTTTGATTCATTTTTATATAACACCGCTGCTCCACTGGAACTACACTGGAAATCTAGCTTTCGATACGGACTATATGAGTGAGAAAGAGAAAAGTTCGTTGTGTCTTCTTATAGACGATTAACAAAGGGAAAACAATGGTTGTTCACACACAATGAACGAAGTGAACAAACATTCCATTACATTCAACAAAACGTTCGATACAATCAGGAACACTGTTACATACAGAAAAGAGATGTCCGGGCCGGCTCGGGGCAGACAACTTTGAAAGGGTGACGGTCGGGGTGGGTTCCTTCTCACCCCTGGTACAGAGTATTTGGAAATACTAAACAAATTGAAAATGAGATAACATTAAGAAAAACCACTTATACGAGTTATGAAATAGTGAAGATAATTTCAACCCAAAAAACTATTTAAACAACTATAAATTTCGAAAACTGTAGCTAAAAATGGACAAAGAGTTGAAATTTTTATTGCTCATAAAATAAATAGATGTTCAAGTTCGTTTTCGTTGTATTAATAATACAAAATCGTTCGACAAATATCAATATTTATTGGCTTTTTGTGGTTATCTTACGAAAAAACCGCTGATTCTTCTTGAAAAGGCAATTTCGAAGGGTAATTTCGTTGGTAAAACCGACAAGAAAGCCACTTTTGAATTTATAAATTGAGTGAATTCGTCGGCTACAAAGGCAGGTTGAATACTAAAAGGCGGCAAGGAAATTGCACGAAATTGCGGCTGCCAGTAATTTCAAAATTGTCTGCGTTAGCATATGATTCAAACGAAAGAGGGCGAAAACATGTGGTTGATAAGGAAAACGAAGAAGAGAGATAGATAAATGATCAATCAATAATATTAAATTAATGAATGAATGAACGGGTGTGTCGCCTCGCTTTCAAATAAGAAAAAACCGAAAGCTTAGCAATCGGTGCGAGGAGATGTTTAGTGTTTACTGCATCACCCAGTGTAATTTGGGCCAATTCTCACATAGCACAGGTGCGAGATTTATTAAATAATGACTGCATCAAAAAAGTGTATAAATAAAGGTTTACCAAGGGGATCCACAGAATCAGAAGTAGTAAAATGTTTTCCAATCAGATACACTGATGCAAATGTGGATCTATAACTACTTTTAATCTGGTTGTGGGAACTAAGTTTTCTTTTCTTGAAACATCCTATATCATTGGAACAAACTATAAATAACGGTATGCTAGCAAACGAACGGGTTCTAAATTCAAAAGAAACGTTTCGTCTGACGGCTCACACGGCCGCCTTCTATGCATAAAAGGACAATCTCAGCGCCCGTTAGAACGATGAGACGGCGAAATATATGAATAAAATGTGCCAAGTCATAGCAGTCAATATCAAAATATAATATCGCACAGTACAATTGTATGGGAAGTGTTTGAAATACTTTAAACCAAATATACATCTGAGATCTTGAAGTATAGAGAAAACATCTTGAAAGTGTTTGGTACTTCCTGACAACAATGTTTTTTCCACCCTCAAACATCGTATTTTCTTCTGTTTGATTAGGATAAACGTAGTGGTCGCAGGTGGATGCCGAAAGCCGGAATCCCAAGCTAGGAGTGGGGGAGGGGCTACCGAGAGAAACACGCATTTTAATGCAAATATAACGGGGAAGCGGAAAGATACGAAGATGCACCTAATTGGATAAAAAGATTAACAAATTATTAGAAAATGTTTGTGAACACATAGCTCATGCTGGTGAACTACGATATACATATACATTTCCTAGTTGACAAAAAAGTTGAAGAGTATAGAAGCTCTTGACACTAAAAAAAATCTAATAAAACAGCGCAGACTCGTCCAACGTTGAGGAAAACTGGGTCTATTTCAGTAATTGCGAACATTTTCCGATATAAACACAATTGAAAGCAACGAATTTATAGTTTTAGTGTTGCGACTGGCGCGAAGCAATAAAAGCATCCCGCCACCACCATTATACATTTCAATGGAATGCAACCATGAAATCCCTCTCATTTAAAAAGATTGAGAAAAACACTCGGATTTATATACACTGCTTATAAGAGAAATATGCAGAATTTATGAATTAAAGAGCTTATAATCGTGTGAAATGCAATACTAAGACGGGCGTAAGAAGAGAAGCGTATAGTGTGGTCGTGAGCGAATATGCGTATGTACATAACGGCAAACAAACCAGCAAATATCGCATAAAACTACTTGAAAGAACTCCATATGAAACAAGAGTACTAAATGTTTTCAACAGCTAACTATATATTGTAGACGATGTGTGGTTAGTAATAACTGTTGACACTTTCAGAGCGATTAGTCATCATAATGACTTGCCAACATTCATGTAATAGTATGGGCTTCCAATCCGAAGACGAAGAAACTGAATCATGCATGCTAAGAGACTCCAGTGAAATAATTGTCGACTCTACTGCGAGGAACCGTACCGGATTTAGTTGGAAACAGAAAAACTGAAACTGTGTAATTTATTACATCAAACTCATTAAATGAACAATAACAAAATCAACAAACAACCTAATTTCCTATTTACAGCTGTTTAAATTAAATTATGGTTCCATCTCCATTTTCCGGTCATATATTTTGGTGCATGCATTAAAGATGTACATGGATGCTGTCCTTGAACTTCACACATACACTAAAAGAAAAAATGAACCACCAAACTTTTTTACACGAACCTGTCGTTTGCATTTACTGCCGAAATCGGCGGGATTAAGTTTTGCGATTTGCTCCAGAGCTTCCCTTTTCTGTACGAGCTCTGTTTTACCCAATGTTTTGGCGAATTGGGTTTGAATATCTTCTCTTGTTAATCCTTCCAAATCGAATAGTACCTCACGGCCGTCTTCTATAATAAACAGCAAATTAGGATAACATAATATGTTACTTACTCAAATAAGCCCGAGCAAATGGTGTGATGACAGTATCCACATGTTTTACCAATTGTACCTTTGGGTTGTGATACTGCAAATACTTCGTTTAAAGAAAATCCACAGGATTGACATTACCTGTAATTGTGCCCAATGCCAAAAGACAAAATCTCTAGCGCCAGCTTGCTTTTCATTCGGAGATCTGTGGAAGCCCAATGCGAATACCTAAGTAATTAGTTATATTAAATTCAAGAAATACCAGGAACCTGCACATTATCCCTGAACTTGATCTTTCCTTGTTGCAGATAATAAAAAGTCCGCCTAAGCGGCATGGTTCCATGCATAAACGGCATCGCGGCTACTACAATAAAATTTGAACCAATCATATAAAAATTAACTACAAATATATCGTTGACCTGAACTGCCATCAGCAAAAAAAAAGATCAAACAAATATTTAATTAACAAATGACAAAACAAATTTAAATTCCTAGCATTGCTGCTCCGCTTACATAGAGTCCAAACGGTTAACCCAGAGTTCGACATTGTTTGGCAATGAACCTGTTGGCAGGATTGATCTGAAGGAAAATAATAACATATATTTGTGATAATATTATAACTACCTTAGGACAACATCGGCGATACCAACATTGAAATATGAACCCAATGTATCAAATCTGGAAAGGAATTGACTAGCTTCACGAACAACAAATTGCAGCTGTTGCTTTCCAGACAAGACCAGATCTATCTGCAATAGGAGTTCTAATTAAAAATAAAATATTTAGATAATCACCTTATTTAACCACTCATGTTGATGAGCTGCTTGGATTGCATCGTGATGTTCAGTGGAGAACAGGCCGAATATGGCTCCAAGTAGCTTCCAGGCAGCAACACGTCCCCTAATCGACCGTCCAGATGTAGTCAGCACAAACTCAGCTCCTTGAACAACCTCGATGGCGGGCTTGCCATTGACGGCGTTGTTAGAAACGACTCCCTTGAATGCAATTCCGAACCGATCTCCTAATGTTGCAAGAGACTTTACCCATGGTAGATCACCTTCGGTGATTTGTAGCTGGGTTGCTTCGAGTTCTAAATAAAAACAATAAAATCAACCCAGACATCAGTTGCACCTTGCTTGTTGAAGGTTGAATAAAATGGTCCATTACATGCTGTCAGTGATTGCCCAGTTTCGGTAGATTGCTTGTTCTCCTAATATAAATCTTAAAAGATAACTGAATGTTACTATAATACCGTCACGGTCCACGCAGACAATTTGCTTCCAGGCTTAGTAACGGGTTGACCAGATGCGATCTGTAAAACACATTATTATCATGAGGCAGGCAGTTGCTGAGAGTACTTTGTTCTGGGCATCTACTTTAGCAGCCTTGCGAGCTTCTGTCTTGTTTCCCTTGTCTTTTTTGCCGGCATTCTCCTCTTTCTTTGGAGTTTCGGCAGCGGCAGGTTGCTTTGGCTTGGGTGTACCTTTTGCTGCGGCACCACCTGAAATAGAATGAAATAAGTAAACGCTAGCCTTATGGCTTAATATCAAATCTAAAACACAATTTACCTTGATTTTGTAAGAACCGATTTAGGTTCTCCGTCAAAGAATTTAATGTGTTCAAAAGCTGATGTTGCTTCTGTTCGACAATTTTTGCGGGATCGTTAAGCACGAATTCAGAATCATCATCCGCAACATCCTAAGAACTACTATTGATAATATTGTAAAAGTATCACTAACCGTAATATTTCCATTATTGGCATGGTAAGAAGGTAGTCTATACATAGTTTCCACTGGATGACATGGGATATCTTGAGGAACATACACAGGCAGCTTGTACATGGTACACATTTTACCCTGCAATTAGTTTTTAACCATTACATATCGTATATAATTAAATAATTTATAAAAAACAGTAATTATGAAATAATGTTCGGAAATGAAATCAGCCAAAAAAGATTTCCACGCCGTTCACATTTTTTTACCTGCTCCATTCTGCGGGACGGCACTTGCATTTATTTTTTGTTTAGCTCGATTTCCGATATTTTTGTTTTATTTACTCTTTTTATATTGCTATCTTCTTCGGTTTACAAACAGGATATTTAATGATGCATGTAGAAATATATTACAGGTAGTTATTCCGGGACAATGCGCACATGTTGTGTCGGAACTATTCGCAATTTTTCTAGCCTTGCACATGATGGGTTGGTACTTATTTTACTCTGTTTTTAATGTTTCCATTTAGTAACGTAGTCTTATGTGGCCCAGCAGTTCGACTGCTGTTGCAGCAATACAATATCAATCAGAAGGATGTCCAAGCTTCTGGTCCTAAGAACAATATTTTGAAGAGGTTTGTTGAATTTGTTACAGCGAATAACTTGATTGGAGCTCTTTAAATAAATACTTTAAAACAAGTAAATTTCAGCGATTTGTTGTCGCTGATTGATGTCAAGAAGCTGAAGCCGGTAACGTTCTCCGCTGAACCGCCGAAAGCTCCTGCTGGTCAATCGACGAAACCCGCTCCGTCTAAGGTTAGTTCTTTGTTTCAACATTTTTAGTTAATCGGTTTTAATTCACTAGTACAATCTGAGTATTTTAAAAATTTCTGCAAAATGTCTGTTGTTGCATATTTTGAATACAAAATGTTTTAGGCCATTGGATCACGTCGTTCCGTGGAAAAGTTTGTTGATATTCCTTTGACAAATATTCGATCCACCATTGCTAAGAGACTCTCTGCTTCAAAGGTATGTAATTAATCTGCACTCATTTCTAATTATACATATTTTAGAGAACAATTCCACACGAGTATCAATCCACTACAATTAAGTCGGATGCCTTGATATCCTTACGAAGAACCCTCAAAGAAGACGGAGTTACGTTGTCTGTGAACGACTTCATAGTCAAGGCTGTTGGTCTGGCTCTTAAGGTATTTTTTACTGATTATTATATTATATTTCTGTAATTTATAGTCTGTTCCTGGCATGAATGTACAATTCAAAGATGACAACGTCGTTCGGTTGGCGAAGATTGATGTTTCGGTCGCAGTAGCGACACCTTCTGGGCTTATTACTCCAATAGTCACAAACGCCGACTTCCTTGGAGTTAGGGAGATTTCTCATAAAATAAAGGTAAGAATTTTGCATGAATTAGATTAATAATGATTTTTTAGGAACTCGCAGGACGAGCCAAAGAAAACAAACTGCAGCCGCACGAATTTATGGGTGGTTCTTTTACGTAAGTGAATTTATTTATTGCATAGTTCGTGTAGGTTTTTTATCGGTACTATAGTAACTGTAGTTGTTGCATAAATTAACATACTTTGTGTGATCAAAACTGGAAAGCTTCTATCATTTTTTATTATTATTTATATCTTTGTTTGTCTATTGAAATTTGAATCATTCCATAGTGGAATGAACTAGTCGTTGTATATGCGAGTATTTCCATAAAACAGACTTCTTTGATGTAACGCTGTAAGGAATTTGACTAACCCCTTCTAAATATCACGAATTATTTATGAAGTTTTTAGCACGCACAGAGTTGCTTGATAACTAGCGGTCATGGTCATTCTAATACAGGCTCATGTGTTTTTGTTAACCTTTTACTTTAAGCGTTTCCAACTTGGGGATGTTTGGCAGCGTTGACAACTTCACTGCCATCATCAATCCACCGCAAGCTGCTATTCTTGCTGTTGGCGGCAATACGATCGCTTTAAACGAAGAAATGAAATCGGAAAACAGGTAAGATGCGTATCCTAAGTTTATCGTCTGAACTTATTTTTCAGATTTACTGCCACTTTGTGTTACGATGGTCGTGCCATTTCTGAAACTACGGCCGCAGCATTTTTGGCCCATTTCAATGCATCTTTGTCCGATCCTCAGTTCATGTTTTTAGAACCGGTGAATCCATCTTTGGATTTCGATTTTACACGTTTGTTATAGAGGTATTTTATTAGTTCTAGTTGAAGGTGTGTATATTCGATATAGGGAGTTTGTATTTTTTTTAGTGTCGAAATGTAATAAATTCTTATTATGATTGTACATGTTTGTGTTTTTTCTAAGAGGTTTCCATGCCTGGACGGAGTGCTTTGAAACTTGCTAACTACAATATTATTCTTCCGGGTTGTCTTTGTAATTGATTGTCAATACTTCGGTGGTGCAATGTCTAGAAATATTGCTGCGCGAATCGCGTTTCTATTGCAAAGTTCCTGATTATTGACAGACGTTTGGTGCATTTCGAAAAAAGTGGACGAGAGTTCCTCGTCAGTTCATTTTTTAAAATTCGGAAAGAAAATGTATTTCAAGTTCCAACCCCGCAATTGGGAAAGATCAATACTAGTTTTCCGTAGACTTTCTCTAACAGATTCTTTTCGAAAAACTACCGAAGTTGCTTGCTTAATATTATTTTGGCATATGTACCTCTTTCCGTCCCTGATTGAATTTTAGTTACCAAACTACTATACATTTCATAATCCTACTCCCTCGGGTGTGATTCTCTGAAGGATGAAATGTAGTCATTGAGGAGA
>JAQGAV010001291.1:0-21977 GCA_034691345.1 Phasmarhabditis papillosa
GCCGTCGCCGTAGGGGTGGTGAACACCCACGCCGTCGCCGTCGCCGTCGCCGTTGCCGTCGCCGTTGCCGTTGCCGTCGCCGTCGCCGTCGCCGTCGTGGTGGTGAACAAGCCTTTAGTTATACCATCCGGAAAAGGCCATGAGGACCCGCCCGTACCGGCGCGTTTCTCAAATATTTGCCCCGGCTCGGCCGTCTATAATCTTTTTCACAATTCTCAGCTATTGTTCAAAAAAGTTAGGTTTCAGTGCTAATTTTCGGTATTAACAATAAAGAGTGCAACATTCTTTACCTATTTAGATGTATGAATACTACTTATCAAAATATTAACCTAAATAAGTCGATTTTTATAGACTTTGTACCTACGCTGGCCTACTTTTTGAAATTTTTTTTGAGTTTGAGAAACGGACCGGCCAGTATAATTCCCTGTCCTGTGGTCGAATATAAAAATTTGACGTTTGAACGAGTGCCTAGAAGAGCTCGGCCACTTATAATGGATCCATAGTTCTATTACCCCTACTCACAGGGTTAAACTAGCATCTTATCTGATTTAAGACAGGGTCGACAGCAAGGAGAAAAGAAGTTTTTATTTTCTTTCATAATCTCAAGAATATCCTAAGGCAGAAGAAACTACCGAAGGGACAGGAGGAACAGTGGGCGGAACCATAGCTACTGTAGCTACATAGTCCACGGAATTTTCGTTTGCAAACGGAAACGGTAGACAACCCCATTCGTTTGCAACGTTTGTTATAGACATTTTTTCAATGGAATTGATTTATCACTCCGTTCTTTGTTCACATATTAAATGCCGACAAAGCTTTGTGACGTACAATGCCCGTATAGCTGTTTCCAATGCCCTTCGGAACTGCTTCACGGTTTATTGGGACTAGTTGTAGAGAAATAAGTTTTTCAAAACTTTAGAAAACGATGACGTAAGAGAAACAGGCATATAGTTTGTGGCATCATGTTTGCAACCGGTTTCATCTGATGTGTAAACGGAATTATAATAGTTAGCAAATAAATTAGCCTTTTTTAAATAGTCGGTGATGAGTTCGCCTGAGTGACATGAGGGAGGGAATACCCAAGATTCTGGACATCTTACCATTACAATAACTGAAAAAACTCTTGAGGTTGTTTGAGGCAGCTTCCTTTTCTTCGATAAGAATGCGACATCGTAGTTTTTCACGTTGCAATCTTCGACTAACCTGTAGATAATGATGTGAACCAATTCTTCTTCGTAGCATAAACAACCTATGGACTTTAATGTGTAACCTAAGAATATAATTAGAGAAGAAGTTTTTCTATTATGAGTTATTGGAGGAACGTATTGATAAATTCGAGCTAGAAATTGACAAATTCCCAATAAAAATCATCAACGGAACAGGTATGAAGCAATCGAGACCAATTTACAAAGAGTAGTTCGCTAATCATATGAATGTGGTTGCCTACCGCAAAAGTGCGAAACATTTTTGAAGGAGAATGGATTGTGTGTTGAATAATCACTTCTCTTGTTTGCCTGCTATAAAATGATAAGAATTGTCAGTTTAAGCAAGATGTGTTTGTTGCACAAATCGATCTATATTAACAGAATTAGCTTAAGTTTTTTATTATTTTCTTACTTACTTATGTTTTATATTTACTTACTTTAGTTATAATTCATTTGCTGGAATTATTATGGCTCACAAGGTTAGTCTATTATAATAACTAATTAACAGATTGTGAAGTTAAAGCCTACTTGTATTGTATTGTGTTTTAAAAGAACGATAGTTAGATACCGAATTGCGTGAGATCTGTGAAAATAAGAAAATACTACGTTAATTTAACTAGTTTGTTAAATTCATCAAATTATAAAATAAACTTTACAACAGAAAACTGTTCTACATAGAACAATACAATCCTATATATATTCTTCCAGGATGCCTTTCTAAATAGTCTTTCGGATGAACAATTGGGTATATTCTATGCTTATGAATACAATGATAACTTAGATGATATACTACAAGATTATATAACTCCTGTTCAGTATTCACTTTTTATGGAATGGAAGAATAATGAGGTATGTAATTTAAAAGAAAGTTAAATTTCTCTGTTAAAACTGTTTTATCTGAACATCTTTATAATTTTGTTCCCAAAATGTTATATAAACATATTTGTAGGCCGTAGCTCCTATAGAAAACGCGGCTGCAACAAATAACGCTGACTCAGCTAAACTTGACAATTTGTTATCTGTGGTGAACAATATAACAACTATGTTGGTCGGATTGAATGAGAGAATGGATAGTATTGAATTGGTTAGTATATGGGGTAGACTTAAGAACTGTGTTTTGTTTAAGAAAATTAAATGAAATACAAAGAACCAACGGATGTTTATAAATTAGTGTAATATTCAATTATTGTTCAGAACCAACAAGATTTTATTTAGAAGATTACCACTCTGGATCTCAATCAGAAGGATCAGACGGAGCAGCTTTATCTGGAGATCTCAAATTTGAAGCAACGGCAAGTAGAAGACCAGCAAGAATACGTTAGGAAAGTAAGTTTATTTTAAATTAACAATATTTACTTGAGTATAGTGTAAGCTAATGAGCGTTTTTGATGACCGCATTGATATGAATTCAAAGCATATATAAATTATAATTAGACAAGGCAAGGAAATGTTATTTACAGGATACTCTGCTATCTTTGGAAAGGAATAAGGTAAAAGAAGATCTGCAGACAATGCTAAAAGAAATGAAGGATAGTAGTGTTACAAAGGAAATAAAAGAAGAAACTTATAACAAGGACATCATTAAGGTTTCTATGGAAACTAAGAAAAAACTAATTTTGTTAACTATTCAGACAATTCTGAAAGATATGAAAAGATACAAGGAAGACGAAGAAATCGAGAAGAATAGTACCGAGATAATTAGGATACTGTCAAGTATTACAATTCAGTAATTACGGTTAAAATATTTATCATTTAGGTGTTTCTGATAAAGCTCGCATGAATATCATCGAAAGTGGAATTCTCGAATACATGAAGGGGCCCTTTCTTATTTATTGGCCCTCACGGTGTGTATTTAAACAAATATATAATAATTTGAAACTATTCCAGGAACAAGAGAGAAGATATGCTTGAAAACATCTTTATTGTCTTTTTCATTATTAGCCTTTATTCTACCGACAAATACCTTATTAAGGATTCTTTCTTTGAGTTATTTATGTAAGTAAACAACTGTTTCAACCTTTATTTACGTATTTATCTTACAGGTTACCATTTGTCGATACTAACTTTTCTAAATTCAATATTATTGCTGGAAATCTATTGTCGCACCTACTCTTCGTTCAGGATGAAGATTGGACAGTCAGAATGACAAAAGAACAAGTGGATATCCTTCTAGTAGAGGTACGTTTTGAGCTTTGGAAAAGTTATTGAGAACGCAAGTCGCGTGACTGTAAAATATATAAAATATATTTAATGTTAGATGCTAGAAGGTGGATGGCCCTAGGTGATTTCCGCACCAAAGATTTCCGCGTCAGAGATTTCCTCGCGATCATTTTCCGCGCGACCATTTTCCGCGCCGGTACCAACAACTGTTTTGTCTGTTTCCTACAAAAACAGACAAAAACAGGGGTATAAAGAGGAAATTTCGTGAATAATGGATAGCTCTCTCTTGTTCGTCGTCGGCCCCGGAAAGTGCTCGCGCGGAAAATGCTCGCGCGGAAATCTCTGGCGCGGAAAATGTTGGGGCGGAAATCACCTATCACGAAGGTGGATATATTACGACATATCATTATGTAATTTTTTAAACAGTATTTGTCGTGACTATCGTCACGATGATTCAGTAAGCTTGACCAAGTCTCAAGACGTCTACATGGGAGGCAGTCGTGCACGCAACCCGGGAATGTGCTAGCAATACTATAGCTGTTTATGAGTCAGGGCCGCGGTATCCGTAATTAGAGTATTTATATTTGTATTATAATAAACCATTAGTAATTGGAGAAGTATATATTCGGCGCAGTAGTTGCTTTCCGGCTCCTCTTTCGGTACCGGATTCTCCTATTGTGCTGATTGAACTCCTTGCCCCGGTGGTTCAGAAGGTAGGATGGCTCGCCTCAAACGACTCACCGCAAGTATCCGATCTAAGTTTCGCAACACATGATAAACCCGAGAGAAGTTAGGAAGATTTATTTACGAACGGTTAGAAACATACAACAATATAAAGTTAGTCTTACTATATTACAATTCTACTGCATAGTAAGTTATAAACCCGATCTAACTAAAACATAACGTAATGTACGTACAAATAACGCGACGTAACGCACTTGAAGTGAAGAATTTAGGCCAGCTTGCGTTGATTGTCCATTTCTAGCCGTTGGGCGCGATACGGTAGGCATTTCGTTGCGGGACCCAATGTGGCATATAACTTGCCAGAAAAGGTTTAAATTACGTGCGGAAACGCTGCGCTTTGCAGCAAAGTATACTATTGGGGCTATTAAGGGTATTATCATAAGTCATTAGACGATGGTATGCATCGTTTATATAGTATTCTTGTGTTTAGAATTGAAATTTTCCCCCAGGTTATGCATATTTACTTTTCTATACATAAGTTATGGTGGTGGTTCACCTAACATAGGATAGTATCGACAATGGATGTTAATAACTTGTTGTTATTTAAGAAAACAGACGCTTTCTTTATTGATTTAATAAATTTATCATTCATTGTCTAACTATTCGAATTCCATTGATATCTTTCTTTTTTTATGCCGAAGAAATATTATGAAGTTTACTTCAGCTAGTATTTCACTTTGTTGTATTTCAGAACATTCCAAAATGGCAATTGGGATTAGTAAATCCGTTTTACTCCACTTCCTTTGAATGGCCACTACAACAGATAAACAATGGTAGAAAGTCACATAAATTATTTTATTCCTGGCTAATGGCCAATCAATTGACTGCAGAACCAGCCAAGTACACCGAGTTATGGAAAAAAGAGGAACAATCGCTTAATAAATTAGAGGAACTTGTATCATGGGAATCAACTGATGATGAAGTAAGGAAACTTCTTCGAATTTGTGTAAACCTTATAAATACGGAAGTAATATGCTAGCCAAAATCTCTGCCCCTTTCGGACATTTGTATATTTTCATATAGTCTGTCTCCAAACGCGGTGCACAATAAATTTGAGCATATGTTTGCATTTAGTCTATCACTCGAAGAGAACGCAGATAAATCCAGTGAAAAAATTTGACACCCGCGCCCTTACTGAGCATCGCGTCTGGAACGTACATTTGATGACTGTTGTGTTATACGTTATATTTGATACTTTTATATTGTATTTTGGTTTTTAACATTGTTTTTTTTCTTTATATACAACTAAAAACATTTCTTATATGAATATTTATTGAGAATAAAGTACATTTGGTATCTGCATTCTAATCTCTTTTTTCTTCTATGATCCTACTCTTTTTGGTGTTATCTTTAAGGGTTTTGGAGACGGATCAAAGGGGATTATTAGCTCTCAAATGCCCAAAGGAACGTCAATTCGGTATTTTAAGAGTATCAATGATGTTATAGTTTGTATCAAAAACTATATTTCTAACTCCGTATCCTGGACAGAGGCCGGTTCTAACTAGAAATGAATGTACTTTTGAAGAAAATGCTAATAATCCATCCATTTTTCATTCATTTGTTCATCACAACATCTCCCCAAAGTATTGCAAAGAAAGCCTGTACAAACCAGTATGGTCGAATATCCAAAATTGATGTTTTGAACTGGTGCCGAGTAGAGCCCGGCAACTTATAATGGATAGCCCATAGTTCTAATACCCCAACTCACAGGGTTAAACTGGCATCTTAACCTATTTAAGACAAGGTGGCAGACAGCTTGGAGAACTAAAGAAGTTTCTATTTTCTTCCATAATCTCCAGAACATCCTTAGCCAGAAGATTGTTACTTGTCTTATTCACAGGAGCGTTTACAACAACTACCGAAGGGACAGGAGGAAAAGTGGGCGGAGCCATACTACTGTAGCATAGTCCACGTATTTTTCGATTGCAAATGAAAACGGTAGACAACCCATTTTTTTTACAACTTTTGTTGTAGCCTTTTTGGCAGTGGAATTACTTGATCATATCCGTTCTTTGTTCATATATTAAATGCCGACAAAGCTTTGTGACGGACAAAGCACGCATATCTGTTGCTAATGCCCATCGGAACTGCTTTACGGTATATAGGTTCGGGAACTGGCTTGCGGAGGTTTTCATTGGAAGATATTACCTCCCAAATGCAAGATTAGAAAATCCATCTATGTAGTTAGAGAACTCCTTTTAGGAAAATAAGGCATGTAAATGGAGTAAACTTCTGAAGCGAGAATCATTTATTTGGAGATGTTCTGGAAAGGTTCACATGAACAAACTGCTGGCATACAGAAAACACTTATACACTGTATTTACAACTTTTTATCAGAATAAAATTAGTTTAAATACTCGAAAATTTTAGCGCAAATTATTTTTTAGCAATAAGCAAAACTTATTCCGTTGCCGGAATAGAACCCGGGCTTTCCTGTTGAGAGCAGCAAATCCTAACCGCGAGAACCCATTTGAAAATGATAAATACTTTATTTAATTAACTAATAAACATCCCCATATCTTGTAAGAAAATAGTTCTTCCATTATATTTGAATATACATAGATCAGTTCAGGGTTGGTAAAAGTGCGGGCCTACCCGGGCCGACCCGGGCCTGCCCTTGTCACCCCTGGGGCAGTTATCACCATCCTAAACACAATAGGTTTTTTTGAATTGGAGTTCCGTCTTCCTAAAGTACATTTGTTTCACATCTTTGTTGCAAACATCTGTGATCTTGTGTTTCTTAAAATGCCTCGCATATATGTTTATAGTTCTTCCTATTATTATTTACTTTTTTATATTATTTTTACAGATAAAGTGTTTATAAACTGAAATTGTTGATTACTTCCTATTCATAGATAAGAACATGCCGTGTGGTTGGTAAGATTACTTCTCAAGTTCGTATTTTGGTTTATTGATTTGGAGAAAACATAGGTTTTATATCTTTTTTATTGAAAAGAAAATATAGTTAAGTTATTTCCTTAGTTAGTAGAACAACCACATAATTTTTACATAATTTTGTGTATATTAAGAGAATTAGCTTAGGTTTTTTATTCTTTCTTTCTTACTTACTTATTTTATTTACTTAATTTAGTTATATTTCGCTGGCTGGTATTATTATGGCTCACAAGGGTAGTCTATTAGAATAACTAATTAACATATTATAAAGTTAAAGCCTACTTGTATTGTGTAATGTTTTAAAAGAAGGATAGTTAGATATCGAATTGAACGTGAGATCTATAAAAATAAGAACATACTACGTTAACTTAACTAGCTTGCTTTTCTTCTAATTATAAAATAAACTTTAGAAAAGGAAAACTGCTCTACATAGAACAATACAATCCTATATATATTCTTCCAGGATGCCTTTCTAAATAGTCTTTCTGATGAACAATTGGGTATATTCTATGCTTATGAATACAATGATAACTTAGATGATATACTACAAGATTATATAACTCATGTTCAGTATTCACTTTTTATGGAATGGAAGAATAATGAGGTATGTAATATAAAAGAAAGTTTAATTTCTCTATTAAAACTGTTTCTTCTAAACATCTTTATAATTTTGTTCCCAAAATGTTATATAAACATATTTGTAGGCCGTAGCTCCTGTAGAAAACGCCGCTGCAACAAATAACGCTGACTTAGCTAAACTGGACAATTTGTTATCTGTGGTGAATAATCTAACAACTATGTTGGGCGGATTGTGTGAGAGAATGGATAGTATTGAATCAAGTGTAACTATGGTTAGTACATTTTATTGCAATTCAAAATTTCTTCAAAGTTTGTAAAACTGTATTTCCTCAAGTACTTTTTGTAAAATATACAGTATCAACGAACTGTAGCGGTATTTTTTAGCTAATGATTGTATTCACAGAATCAGCAAGAAGTTATTGGGAAGATTGCTACTCTGGAACTGAATCAGAAAAAGCAGACGGAGCAGCTTTCTGTGGAGTTCTCAAATTTCAAACAAACGCTGGAAGAAAACAGAGATCAACTTATACAAGTTAGTTTAGTAATGATAGCAATGATATTAATTTGGGTATCTTCTACCCCTATATACTCATCCACAATGGTTCAGTTGTGAATGACTTGTCTAAGCAGTAATAATACTAATAATTCATTTAAACAAGGCTAGTACAATACAATATCACAGGCATATAACACAACTATCCTGTTTCTATGGAAAAAGGGAAAATTTAAACTAAACGAAAACGGGAAATAACAGTCTATCTATCCAGACTCACAACTGGCCGTTCTTGGTGACGGAATTGTCCAACTTTTGCGGACTCCGTATCTATTCTTTTACATCATACAAACCCGTATCCTAATTCAAGCTGTTATTCATATAACAAAAGGTGAAAACCAAAGAAAAAAGAAGAAATATTAATGTATAAGGGAAATTTACATATACTTTTATACTAAACATCAAAGAAATGTTGGTACTTCAGTAGATAAGAGCCTGCTTCGTGTCCGTGTGACACAGTTATCAGAAGCATGCTAACTGCTGTGGATTCATCCGCCGTAAATAATGTATCAACCAACTGTTTCTGAATCCTTCAATTATTGATCATTGGTTCAGAACCAGCAGGATCTTATTGGGAAGATTGCCACTCTGGAATTGAATCAGAAGAATCAGACGGAGAAGCTTTCGTTGGATATCTCACATTTGAAGCAACAACTAGAAGAAAACCAACAAGAAGACGTTATGAAAGTAGGTTTGTTATAAGTAACGATATTTACTTGAGTATAATAAGCATAGCCGTTTTTTGATCAAAATGTTGAAAAAAGTTCGGAATAATCGTTAGTTACTTGGAATTAAACAATAATTCCTTAATTACTTAGATACTCATAAATCTCATTGAAAAGATACTAACCATAAGGATTCTTATTTCATAAAAACGCCTACCACGGAAGAATGCATGTCTACTGACTACTATTTGCAGGTTGCTCTTCGGCCTCTGGAATATAAGGCCGAAGTAAAAGATTATCTCAAAAGGATTCTGTTGCAAATAAAGGATAGTAGTATGAAAAACGAAATGAAAGAAGAAACTTGTAACAAGGACATCATTAAGGTTTCTATGGAAACTAAGAAAAAAAATACTTTTATGAACTCTTCAGAAAATTCTCAAAGATATGAAAATATACAAGGATGACGAAGAAATCGAGAAGAATAGTACCGAGATAATGTGGGAGCTTTCATGTATTATAATTAAGTAATAATGGGTTATGTATTTATTATTTAGGTGTTTCACATGAATCGTGTATGAACATCATCGAAAGTGGAATTCTCGAGTACTTGAAGGAGATATTTGTTAGTTATTGGCCCAAACGGTATGTATTTGACAAATACTGAAGATTAAAACTATTTCAGGAGCAAGAGAGAAGCTGTGCTCACAAACATCTTTTTTGTCTTTTTCAATATTAGCCGTTTTCCCTCTACTCGCAAACACCTTTTGAAGGATATTTTCTTTGAGTTATTTATGTAAGTAATCAACTGTTTTAACCTTTATTAATGTTTTTATCTTACAGGTTACCACTTGCCGATCCTAACTTTTCCAATTTCAATATTATTGCTGGACGTGCATTAGCAAATCTACTCTGCGTTTCGGATAACAATTGGACAGTCACAATGACAAAAGAACAAGCGGATGTGCTACTAATAGAGGTATATTTTCAGTTATTGCGAATGCAAGTCTGTAAACTATGTAAAATAGACTTAGATTGTAGAAGATGGATATAATACTACATAGCCTAATAGCGATACTATCGACAATGAATGGTAATAACTTGTTGTTGTTTATAGAAAATACACGCTTTACTTATGGATTTAAGGTTAACTCATTATTCAGCGCTTAACTATGTGAATTCCATTGATATCCATTTTATTTTTGTGCCAAAAAAATATTATAAAGTTTACTTCAGCTAGTATTTACTGTATTGCATTTCAGAACATTCCAAAATGGCAATTGGGATTATTCAATCCGTTTACTAGCATAAACTTGGAATGGAGACTAAAACAAATCAGCAATGGCAGAAAGTCACATAAACTATTTTGTTCCTGGGTTATGGCCAATCAATTGACTGCAGAACCAGCCAAGTACACGGAGTTATGGAAGAAAGAGGAACAATCAATTAAGAGATTAGAAGAACTTGTCGCAAAGAAATCAACTGATGCTGAAGTAAGGAAGCATCTTCAAATTTGTCTAGACGTTTTACGAAAGTAATCTCTCCCTATATATTGTAGTTTGTATTTGATAGTTGTGATGTTTATATGCATTGTTTAACTTGTCAATAACTTATTGCATTCGATTCTCTGTTTAAATGAATCTAATATGATTAATATAACTTACTCGGCGCGATATAGATTTCATCTCCTTGGGCCAAACTTGCGGACTTTATTTAAAGGACATGTTGCAGAAGAGTGATCAGAGCTGTAAATTCAGAACACTAGACTATATGCTTATTTTAAGCTACATTAGAAACTGGTTCTCACCACAAACTTTCATAAGTTTGTGGTGAGAACCAATCTGAAATGTTATAATGACCGTTGTATGCACTGTTTTTGCGATGCCTAAATTATTTAGCGAGAAAAAACTCCATTATCTATTATCGACTCTACTAACATTATTAATACTGTTTATTCGGTATATCAATGTATAACATATGTTCTTGTTATTCTTTCCATCTTTGGCGCAGCTAGAGGTCGGTTTGCGGTAATTATTATAGAATTTTCATGCATACAGCACACGGTTGCTCAATCCGGCTTGGATCCGGGGAGGAATCGAACCCACAACTATTCCTCCTCACGGATTCATAAGCCACCAACTGAGCTATTATGCTGTCTTCTTAATACACTTTTTCAAAAAGTTTAAAGGCACGGTACTCCCAAAACTACTGTCAATGCTGATACTTTGTTTGATAGAGCTATGCAGTTTAAACACTGTTTTTGACAGTTTTGTTTTCTAACTGTCCCGTTTCTTATTGCGTAGATACCTGTTGGATTACTCCATTTTATACAACTGCTATTCTGTCAGCCTTTTCGATTGTCGATAATCTGTGAGCTATTATAATTACAGTTCGGTTCTGGCAACACCTATAATTACATAATATCAATAAAGGCATGGTGTACTCAAAAATATGTTTCTATTCTTTTCATCTCAACTGAATCCCTAAAAGAAATAGAAAATAATATATATATGAAAAAAATTGAAAAAGAAGGAAGATTTTTATGAGTAAACTTTGTGGCCATAGTTTGGAAACGCTCGGGTAGGTGCCCGGGCAATTTTTCGGGGCAACACTTCTCAAATGCTCGGTCTGCCAAAAGCTGTCCGGGCACCCACCCGGGCGTTTCTATAATACGGCGACTGCCCTGGCAACAATCCAGCTCGGGCAGCTAAATACTGTCGGGACATTCACCCGGGCGTTTCTATTTTGAGGCCACTGTTCTTAAACATAGAGATCTATTTTAATATATAGGTTAATTAACCCTATTTTGTATACCTACCTATTTGTAGCATCCTGTACCAATGCTTCAGACTCTGTATCTTATGCGCTAGTAGCTTCGTCTTGTAACAACACAGCTGGATTTCGGACTAGGGCTCGACAAGGAGCGGCAAATGTTTGCTACGGCCAATCTTTCTTATCCAAAGGGGGTCGTATATTAGAACATTTTTGCAAGATTGGTGCAAAATATCAACCAAAGTGATCACGAACGGAGTTTCAACTATGCATGACCGTATAGATGGAAAACAATGTGCCGCTCCTTGGGGCTCGAGCAATGGCAATTCTCTGCTTTTGACCTCCTGAGACGATTTTCAATTTATAAACCTGGCAGTTTTCTCAGTACATTAGAACTACTTTTAGTCTATTACGTCGATTTTGGATCATGGAACACAATTTTTATGTTCTCAGTCCTTGTAGCTTGGCAAAAGCTTACATTGCTCTAGTTTGAGACATTAACAAAAATCCTTATTTAAACCCAAGCAGCTCTTTCAGTCTTGATAACCCCTAACAAAGAAAAGAACAAAAGTTGAGATCTGAACAAATTTATTATTATTAAAAAGCAAATTAATAAATAACAATGTAAACAACAACTTCTTTCAATACAAATAAGTTATAAACATAACACAGGAAATAATTAATAACAAAATACATATAAATACAATTATTATTAATAAGATATAATCAATAGTTTGAAGTAGGCTTTGGAGGTGGGCTTACTTTACCCATAAGAATTTCTATGGGACATTGACCTCGTCGTTTACGTTCATCAGCACGTTTAGGCTTAACCTGAAATAATGAATTAATATACTTTTAGTCTCCAGAAAAGGGTTTTAGAAAGGTACCCAAGGGATCAGAAAAGAATTGCAGGCCGCCAACCGACACAATGGGCTGATGACCTAATCAAGCTCACCAATAACTCTGGAATTTGGCATTACCTGCCTGGGCCACAATAGCAAGAAGTGAACCGAACGAAAATAGGAAAATGATCACCCAACGCATATAAAATCTAATATGATATTGTTTTTATTGTTTTATAGTCTCCAAATTATGTATATTCGGATTTCTAAAAATCTACTTACTTGGTTTGTTGTAGATTCTTTGATGATCACTGCAGCGCTAGCTGTATGACATTCTGAGCGGAGAGCTTGAGCCTTATTTTGGAACGCCTTTACGATACGATGTTTATCTAAATAATATTAATTAGTAATATTAATGTTTTATTAATAATAATAATACAAAATATAAAGATAAAAATAAATAAACTAACTATAACCGCCGACCATATGCGCAACATTTGTTCGGAACATGAATGGATCTTGTACCGCAATGGGCGAATCCCAAAATCTTCTATAGCTCGTAGAAATTCTTCTTTGATCGATTTTGATAATCTAAAGAAATATATTAGAGACAATTATTATTTTAAAAATCTAATTAAAAGAATAAATTTCAAAACTTACATAGTCGTAGTTATAATCGCTGTAGAACTCAAGGAATCCATAGAACAATTCGGCAACACTAGACTTATTACGAGACCAGTTTGGCTAAAATAATTTTAATTACATAATTATAATTTTTATATAATTCAAGTATAATTATAAAACTTACAATAACTTTCGTGGCAAAGTAGGAGTCAAATCCTTCGGCCATAACTGGATGATCCAATTCTGTACGGAAATCCTAAAAGAAACCTGCATTAGTCTATATATTCCTAATTATAGATATATTTAGTGTATATAAGTGAATTACTGTGAATCAATGGTTCATCTATTGGACATATATCAGTTTTGTGCATAACATTTAACTACTATAACTCTGATTTCTTTTTTCTACTATACAAACCTCTTGTATTACTGGTAGAACGTCTACTTCATGAAGGTATTTGATAAGCATTACTACCAATGCGTAAGACGATAGGAAGCGTTTGTTCGCGCCGCTAATCTCACAATCTTTGGCGAACTAAAACGAAGCATTATACACCATAGTCTTTTAAGAATAAGTGTTATCCCCAATCGAAAAATAATAGTTTACAATAAAAATATCGATTGCTTTTATTATTAGCGTTTCCATATAAACATACCTTTTTCAGATAAAAAGCCAATTGTGGCAATCTCACATCCCAAGAACAATACTGACGAAGAAGGGCGGTATTACGAACACCCAATGGATTGAAAATGGAGATGCTAAATTATAGTAGTACTAATTATAATATACATTTAATAACTAATAATGAGTATATATACATATATGATAAAACCTACTCAATTTCCAGTTCGATCTTGGTGATGTTATCAGTCCATTTACACTTGATGATGGGAACACGTGCACCCAATATTGCGTCAAGCTCAGTACATCCAATAGACTCTAGGGTAGGCAGCATGTTCTCCAGAAGGAAAACCTTGCGCTCCTAGAATTTAGTTAATAAATGGAATAAGTTATTAAGATTTACAAATACTATTTACGATGCGAAATTTATAGTAATGCTTATTTCATTGAAGAAGAAGCTCTAGCATTGGTAGTCAATAGGTTATAACCAGTTCAGAAATAGACAATGTTTGATAAAATTCGTTGTTTTCGAATGGTAAATTAAACTCTTTCTGAACTTGAAACTAACCTTATCGTAGTCTGTATCATATCCAACAGTAATAGCCAAGTCGAGATCACTGGCCTCACTTGCCATTCCATTCGCCATACTTCCGAAAATCTAAACAATATTTTTAATAAATATAATATAAACTTATTGCTAGAATTAAATATAAGGTAAAGAATTACCTCAATTTTGGTTTTGGGTCCAAAATGCTCGTTGAAGTGAAGCTTCAACTGTACACTGTTCAAGAAATGTTGCACAGCTTGTTGCTTCTTGGCGCTGACTGTGTTTTGAGCTAAACAGCATAATTTATATGAATATAGTTTAATTACAAGTTGTATCTTTATATATATATATATATATATATATAAAGAAAAAATATAAACTTACCATAAAGCTCAAGAATCTCCCTATTGAGCGAATCAAACCTTTTCGTGGTTTGTCTTGTACACCTCAACTTCTTGAAGGCACAACATCTCATTGGAGAATTCTGTACATGAGAAAATATTAAATATACTATATAAATAATAATGTAACTAATAAAAATTAAAAATACGGACTGTTCATCTTCGAAATCTTGGTTGGCGCGTTTTGAAATTAACCACGGAGCGCCTAACTCATCGACTTACCGTGGATCCTGATGGCCGGTTATCGACAGTGAAAATATCTAACTTTTCAAAGATGGTAGGAGCCATTGTAAAAATAGATAATAAAGAAATATTATATATCTGAAATAAGAAGAATAAAATAAAATACAAACAATATTAAAAGTAAAGAGAAGTTTAAAATAAAAGTAAAGAACTTGTAGAATGAATTGCTTTCGGTTTGATTGTTGCATTGGGTACCGTTAACATCACGCACAGACAGTATTGATGCTGCTTTTGAATTATACGAGAGTTTATGAATAACTATGTTATAATAACGCAAGGTCATACGTTTAGAAAGATTTATAAACTTTAAATTAGTTTGAAATAAAGTTAAATTCAAAAAGTAAGACGATAATGCATTTGCTATAAACAGTAGAAAATGCTTTACAAGACACAATGTTACAAAAATAAAGAATTACAAAAATGGTCTAATTCTAGCAAAGTATAAATTAGAGAGAGAAAAATAACAGAAGAACAAATAGTCTGTGAGTGAATAAGAGTTTTGAATGATATAATACGTGGAAGGCACAATCAGCTTAACAGGTTACCTTGTAAAACGGATATTTCGGTTAACGCAAAGTTATTTAGAATCAACGGTTAAGGATAGAAAATATATTTAAATGTAAATGAATACTCATTAAATAGTGATACGTTTTTGATATTTACATCTAACAAAGCTTTCCGTAGAATTTTCTTTTTTGGAAAGAATATTAACTCTTCAGAATGTCATTTACATGGTACACTTACAAATAAATTAAGGATTTGATTTAAATAAGCATTATTAAATTTCTTCAAAATTCTACCGTCTTGTTCAAAGGTATATAGTTCATAGTCATTCTTGAGCATTTTTGGATATCAGGCCCTAATCGTTGTTACCATTTTGAATGAGATGTTCTGAGGAATATACAAGTTGAGAGTTTAGGTATAATAACTTTTCGATTGAGGCTTCATAAGAAGGATTGACACTTTTAATAACCTTTTCGAAAACTACAGTCGCTAGGTAATTATTAACATAGCTCCAAGCTTTATACATTTCTAAACTAGAGAATCTTCTCCAGATTATTCAAATCTTTTTTTCTAAAGTAGTTTCCATTCTTGTTGAAGGTAGCGCGTGAAATAGTTAAGTTTTGCCTTTACTGGCAGCAACCGAAGAATACTAGTACAATTAGTTTATTCAAAGAAGGAACAATTTAAGAAGATCATGAGGTCTGTAAGTGAGCATTTAAGTGAAAGTCTGTAGATGTGTTAGTGGTGGGCTTCGCCCCGGTGATCTCTCTCTGCTCGGGCTTGGGCTACGGCTATTTACAGTCTCCCGGTGGAGTAAAAATATATAATTAGAATTTGAGAGGGTTTAGGTTTATACAGTAATTCTTAAGCTCATCCCCTCTGGTACGAGGCACCGGCCGGTTCGTAAGGCCTCTCTCACTCTCTCGGCCTGAGGCTGATGCAACCAAAAGGCAACCATTTGTTGCTTGTTTACGTTTAGAAGTTTTTGTATGTTTTTGGTGAGCCAACTGGCCTGGGAAAGTAGCCAAACTGGTTAACAAAATTTAGAGTTTCATCGTTGGAGAGAGGGAAAAAAATGTTTAAGTTAGGTTATTAACTATATTGAATATAAGAGTTTTTAAAGCACTGAGGCTTTACGTTTTAGGTAGTACTGAAGGAGACACCTCGGTTCGTTTCGCGCCCCAATTCAACAACTGTACTCTCGGTGCCTAAGCCTATTTTCCATGGAATATATATATATATCTAACGATCTATGGATGATTTATCTCTATAAAAAATAGGCTTAGGCACCCAGAGTGTAAGTTTTGTTCTAGAATATTAGGATTTAGGACAAAATTTGGTGTTGAATTGGGGCGCGCGGCGAACCGAGGTGTCTCCTTCAGTACTATCGAAACCTGTAATAACTCCACTTGACTTGGAGTACCTGGAACGACGAAAAAAAATTTCAAAAATACCCAAAATTTGCTTATTAATTTTGCAAAAACAGCGTTTTTGAAATAGAAAATATTATTTCAAACGTTACGTTCCAGTTTTACGGCTTTGCGTCTCTCCCGGGGCGACAGAGTTTGAAGGGGACAAAATACAGGGCCTGGATACGCCGTGAACTAAGTATGAGCCAGCACGAGCCCAGTGGACCAGGACCCGTATCCAGAGACATTTATCCCCGGGGATACTCTATCCCCCAAAACAGTGAAATTGGTTTAGATTTTCAAAATTCCTTCTGTTTCACGAGATATAGACAATCGGCCATATTACGCAAAGGTCACAGAGCTGGCCAGAACTCCGCCCCAAGTTTGACCTACACGTAGGATGGCAGTATTTTCAAACGGCCATAACTCCGCTTAAAATAATCGTAAAAAATATTCGATCTTCATATTTTCAATTCACTATTACCAGCTCTATCGATTAAGGCATTAAAATCTAAAAACTATTTTTAGGTGAAACATGCCTTTAACAGCTCTGACTATCCTATTGGATCCGAGGGAACCAAAGTAACGCTGTGCAAAATCAATTCGTGTCTGATTCAGCAGTTTACGCGCTATAATCAACTGCGCAGTCCTTGATTAATTTTTTGCGCGCTTAGCAAAATCGATTTGAATTGAGTAATTGAGTCAAATGTTTGCAGTGTATGTTGCCAATCAAGTATGTAATTCGATGTTTATTGTAGTTTTGTTTTTACCAAATTTGCAATATCGTGTCATTTGTTGAATTTTTTAGGAAAGGTCTCAAGAAGCCGAAAACCCCGACGAGAAGATGGCAGTAGAGGACGCTTCCAGCAATGAACCTCTGGACGACCAGGATTCAGAAGAGGTTCTGTATAAATGTGTTTATTTAATATTTACCAGATTTGCAATTTTGTGTCATTTGTTGAATTTTTTAGGAAATGTCTCGAGAAGCCGAAAACCCCGATGAGAATATGGCAGTAGAGGACCCTTCCAGCCACGAACCTCTGGATGACCACGATTCAGAAGAGGTTCTGTATAAATGTGTTTATTTAATATTTATTTATTGCAGGAGATTTACATAGTCGACACAATTGTCGACGTCAAAGCGTTCGTGAAGGAGAAAACGTTGAAGTACAAAGTTAGATGGGAAGGCTATAGTATAGATGATGATACGTGGGAGCGGGCAGACAGTCTTGCCGGTATTTATTTTATAATATGATTAATTGATTCAATGATTACTTCGTTTAGATAGTCCTCTTGTAGTCCAAAACATTAATGAATATCGAGAGGCCAACAAGGAAAAGGTTGAGAAAGAAGAGGCTAAGCTAAAAAGTCAGATTTTGTTGTTATCTTTTGCCGGATGAAAAATTTAGGTAGTCCAGCCCGACCAGTGAGAAATCGACGGCGTCAAACATGGGAATTTGTAGAGGTTGAAGAGGTTGTTTTGTTCGCGTTTGCATAATTTTAACAAATACACTAGGAACCGAACAGGAGCGATCTCACAAACCCACGTGAGCTCGACAAAGCTGATGAATTCTATGGAGAAGTTGCTGCAAGTATCAAAGGTGAAGCTAAGAAATTGTTCGATCCGGATCACAAGAATTCTGCAACCGAACTGGTATTCATAATTATTTTCTGCTCTGCATTATTTTCATTTAGCTTCTTTCTCAAGTGGCAAGCACAACGCGCTTAACTAGAAGACAGGTGAAGGAACTTCTTCCAGAGGATCCCCCGAAAAATGTAAATGTCTGAAAATGTGTTTTATAAAGTTTTCTCTAGGGTTCTCCCACTCCCACCCCTTCGGCTTCCGCAGAATCTTCACCAGCCCCATCTAAAATAATTGGTAGGTATTATTTCACTATCTTGTTGACTATAAATTAAGCCACTCCTGCTCGCTCGGTGAGATCTTGCAGCCGACGATCATGGAACTCCGATGATCGAAGCAACGTAAGAGTGAAGTGAAATTGTATTTATTGAGTTTTCTCTGTAGAACCCTGCGATCCCGAAAAAATTGGCCAACTCTGTGCCAGCTGTACCAAAGCCACCGACTTCAACGGCTGAGCACAGTCAACAACGCATATCGACTCCAGCAAAGAATAAGCCAGTTGTCGCGCAGATTTCAAAAGTGGTCGAGGTTTTGTCAGGGTAGCTGATCTATCTATTAGTCATTTAGGCAGCACCTGTCCATCCTGCCTGTGTTTCTCCCTCGTGCAGGAAGCGCTCTGCTGTTGATAGCCTGGTAAATTGCATCTTTTTTGAAGAATCTGTTGGTATTTTCTTAGAGTGACACAACTAGTTCTCCAAATGATACATCAAGCAGTGATTCTACAGTTGTGTTGGACGCGAATGACAACCATGAAATGCCTTTGGATCTCCCAATTCGTAAGATTTTAGTACATGTGTTCAATACAGTGGTTATTTAGACATTGGTGATATCGATCTGAGCTCCATTCGCAGTGAGTATGAAGAGAATATGAAGAAGATGACAAAGGAACTTAATCCGATGGATTATCGATTTGGAAGAGTATGTTTTCGTACTATAGGAAAATTATATTTTACTTTAGCAATTAGTCAATTTGTTCAACACGAACAATAATCTAAAAGCTTTTGCGATCGATGACCTCTTCAAGAAGCTTTCCGACCCAGAGCTTCAGTCAATTTTTGACTGGAGGGAAGAAGGAAGTGGTTACTCTATATTGCACTGGGTATTTTTCCACTGTTATTTATTTTATTAATTTTTGCTGTTGAGTTATGTGCTAATTTACCTTGCGACTCAACTCACACTGCTGATCACATTACCCATATCTTATGCACGCACTTGACGTCTCTGGACAATAGTGCCACACAGCAGCTGCATGTGGTAGATTCCATTGATCTTGAGGCTAACACTCCTCTACATTTGGCAGTGCAGACAGAAGCTGTAAGTTTGTGTTCTAAAGTTACACGCTAATGACGTAGGTGTTTAGCTTTGTCGTGTTGGTGTTCTTCTAAATCATCGTGCTCGTTTAAATGTTGTCAACAATGCAATGAGAACACCATTGATGATTGCATACGAGTTGGTGAATTTTTGGGCACAAAGATATTTGTACACCTTTTAGAAAGAATAATGTAAAGATGGTCAGACAACTTCTTCGCGCAGGTGCAGATTTTCACATCCTCCTATCGGCATTGTTGAAGTGAGATTGCACTGAAATTTGCTTAGTTATGTATTGCTTAAGGCAACCAAAGGAAAATATCCACTCTAAGGAAGCGCTCGATGAAATGGTTCGACACTCTGAACTTTTGAAAAAAGTACTTATCGACTGTAGAAAGAAAGTTTTGGGGTTAGTATTGCCTCTCACTTTATTATGTTTCCTTTTTTAGTTCGTTAGAAGAAGTTAAGGGCTACCACAGCCAAGTTCGTCTCGCTCTTTTCCAGGAAGGACCAGTATTGCGATTTGAGGTGTGTCGATTCTCACTGAGAGTTTCTCTGTAAAATTTATACTTCGTATTCTAGTTGCCACATCCTCACTATGACACTCCATCTGCAGACTATATGTACATGTTGGCTTTACATGTCTGCAACTTTGATAGTTCAGATGTATCTCAGGTTTGTCTTCTCTTCATCAATCAAATCAAATACGTTTGGTTTTAGTGGACTGCTCGTTGCTGGGGCGGATTGAAGCAAGATAGTCCTCCCCTGTTCAATGGAATGGACATATCGGAGGATCGTGGTCACACCATTGAACATCCGATGCTCTATTTCGTGGATCCAGTGCTTGGAGGAAACACGTTGGATCTAAGCATCACTCCAAATGAATTGTAGGTTATCGCTTCCCTTACTGGTATGTTAATATTCGGTTCCAGGCATTACGACATTCTTGCCTGTCAAATGTTTCTCGTCCGCCCAGTACCAGATCTCGAACCATGAGTTTCTACCAATGAAGAAGTCGTAGTTATATTTTTGTATATTGTTTTGTTTTGATGCGATACTGATCTATTTTTTTGTTTTGCTATTGTTGTTGTTTGGAAAGAAATGTTATAATAAATGTTGAGTTTTCTTTCTTATGGGATTCTGGGCAAACATTATGGGGGTGCGAAATTGTCGAACATGCTTATCTAGAACTGCTTTTTTTAAGTTGTTGGGAGGCATAAATTGAGGAACTCAAAAACCGAGTTAGTTCTTGGCAGTAGCTTGATGCATCGGGACAGCGCAGACTAATTAAGTGTCAATACGCACAAGGTGAACCATGTTTTTTATAATCGTTATCTGAATTAACTCTCGACCATTGTTTTGTTATTGCTTTTTTGCATACATTTTTGTAATAACATTTTCTTGATGCTTCCCTTAGGTCTTTATGATTACATATTTTTTAGATCCTTATATACAAAATGAATACTAAGCTCAATCGCAACATAGTTCTCGAGTTTATTGCTATTATGAATGACGATACCCACCAGGAATTTGACGTAGGTTTTTACATTTAAAATGAAGCTACTGGTCTATAAGATAGCTTAATATTCCTTTTCATCTTAAAATCATTAACTGCTATATAATAGTTTTACAATTATAATATGATGTTTTGTTGTTCCCGTTGTTTTCAACTAAGATTTTACAGAATAATGTTAAAGTTTGTATCCAACACCTATGTAGCTGTGATCTTATTCCAACTGTTCCCGAGAACTTCGACTTAATTGATGCTGTTTTGAGGTTAGTTTAGATATAAAAGAAACAATATTCGAAAAAGAATAAACTAATAAAGGCTTTCGGGCTTCCGGCCGATGTTCAACTCAAATTTCTATCTCGGGCATATTTTTTCGGTAACTTGAACCTGACTGGTTCTAGAAAGATAGTTTAGCTGCGTTATATATCAGCTCCCTTAGACTGACAAGTTTTCCTAAAATTGGCCCCATTGCGCACTATGTGCTTCGTCGATGGGAGAAGGCTGGGACATCCGATACGAATATCGGAATACCAGATCATGTGGACAGTAAACTTACAGTAAGCGAGGTTAGTGAAATGATAAAAATATGCAAGGTCAACTCTGAGTTACGTATTTCAAGCCAAAGTTGTTTCGAAAAAGCATAGGCTGGGCGAACCGCGTTTCAACCTTGCTCTATTAGAAAAGCAGAAGAACTGTACTACACTATAAAAATATATATATTATTGGTACTAACGTAATATAGGGGCCCCAAAAAA